>JAOYNU010146497.1:1372-21605 GCA_026745395.1 Tympanopsis confertula
CAAAGACAAGGACAGCAAAGACAAGGACAGCAAAGACAAGGACAGCAAAGACAAGGACAGCAAAGACAAGGACAGCAGCAATGACAAGGACAAGAGCGAGAGCGAGGTCGAGGGTGGCACCTTGCTGATCGGCATTGGAGGGGACCAGGACGCAGCGGACCCCGATTGGGACGACGTGTGCATCATGCTTGGGGCGCAAATCGTATCGTCTGTTCGGGCAGCAATCCTGGCAAGGCTCAGCTACACGTGCTCGGCTGGCGTTGCATCCAACAAGATGGTCAGCAAGCTTGCCTCGGCCCACCGCAAGCCCAACTGCCAGACCGTGGTGCGGCCCAGGGCCGTGTCCAACTTTTTGTCCGCAATCAGGTTTACCAAGATCCGGAACCTGGGCGGCAAGCTGGGCGAGCAGGTGGCGGCCAGCTTCGGCACCCAGGATGTGTGCGAGCTCCTCGCCGCATCCCTGGACCAGCTGAAGCAGAAGCTGGGCGACGACACCGGCACGTGGGTCCACAACACGATCCGCGGCCTGGACACCAGCGAGGTCAGCTCGCGCACGCAGATCAAGTCGATGCTCTCGGCCAAATCCTTCCGGCCCAACGTGGTGTCGCAGGAGCAGGCGGCGCGGTGGCTGCGCATCTTTGTGGCCGACATCTTCTCGCGCCTGCTCGAGGAGGGTGTGCTGGAGAACCGTCGCCGGCCGAGGACGCTCAACCTGCACTTTAGGCACGGAGGCAGGGCCGGCGGCGGCGGGGGCACCATGCGCTCTCGCTCGTGCCCAATCCCGCAGGGGAGGCCGCTGGACGACAAGATCTTGTTCGACCTTGCGGCCAGTCTGCTTGGGCAGATTGTCGCCGAGGGTGGTGGTGGCAGGGTGTGGCCCTGCGAGAGCCTTAGCCTGAGCGTGACCGGGTTTGAGGACGGGCCGACTGGCAACATGAGCATCGGGTCGTTCTTGGTGCGAGGGGACGACGCGCAAGCGCTCCGTAGGCGGTCAGATGCGCGTGCTGACACCTTTGGATCTGCATCTGCGTCTGCGTCTGCTTCTGCGTCTGCTTCTGCGTCTGTGTCTACGTCTACGTCTACATCTGCAGCTTGGCCTCGCCCAGACCATGCACGCCATGCCAATGCCAGTGACCGTGTCGTGAGGAAGCGCAAACTGGACCTGGACAGCCAGGGCATTCACAGGTTTCTCGTCAAACGGCCAGCCGTCTCTGCCGCGCCGGCTGAGACGGCGACCTGCCGAGACGGGGGCGGCCATGATCATCAACCACAAGACGAAGAAGCCTTGTTCCCGTTTGCAGACGGTTTAGAAGAAGGAGGAGGAGGAGGAGGAGGAGAAGGAGAAGGAGGAGAAGGAGAAGGAGAAGGAGAAGGAGAAGGAGAAGGAGAAGAAGAAGAAGAAACAGAAGAAAAAGAGACCCCAAAAGACGGACCCCGGGCGGGGCAGAGGCAGTCGCCAATGGCGCGCCTATCGGCAGGCGAGGACGCGGTTGATGCTCGCCGACAAATGACGCGATACAGCTGCCCACGCTGCAGCCAGACGTTTGATGCGGTTGGCGGGGATGCTGGCGTGGTGCAAAGCCACCAGGACTGGCATATGGCGGTTGACCTTGACGACGAGGAACGTGGCAGAGCGGCATTTGCCCAGCACTCGCAGTCTGGGGCACCAGCAAGGACGGGGCCGCCGGGACACGCCCCGACTGCGCAGAGAGGATCGGCTGCGTCGTGGTCGAGACGGGGAGGAGCAGGCAGGAAGCCGGATCGTGGGCAGTCCACTCTCAGATTCGGGCGATGAATGTGAAGGTGCAGAGAGGAAACGACATGCAATCCAGCAAGGACACGCGACATGACTGCTGCAGCTTGCAGACGCAACCATACGTAACCCGTGGGATTTTGCAATATGTACTGCTCTTGGGCTGTGTGTGCGCATCTGCGTGGAAAGTGCTGGAGGAAAGTCTTGTTGGTTTCAGACAAGGACGCAATCTTGACATGCAGCATCACAAATGACCATCACCAGTCGAACCGGCCGGACTGACGAGAGCAGCGACGGAGCGCATTGGTATCAATGCAAGGTGCAAGGCTGCGGAACCTCGGCTGGCGCTCCCCTCACCAGCACGCAGGCATGCGGGGATCCCCATACGGCCCACCATGTCTCGGAGGAGCAGAGCACGGGGCCCAGGAACAGTGGTCCCACGATCTCTTGGTGCGGCAAGAAGAGAGACCTGGCGGATTCCCACATAAGCTGATGCGGAGCAGTGCCTGCCCAACGCTGGAGCCGCAGTCACGAGGTCCCTGAAGGAACAAGGAGCCCAAGCTGTTGGAAGGAATCCAAGTTGAAGGAATCCAAGTTGAAGGAATCCAAGTTGAAGGAATCCAAGTTGAAGGAATCCAAGCTGAAAGGAATCCAAGCTGTTGAAAGGAATCCGAGAGCCGGTGATATCTCCAAGTACACGAGCGTCGAACCACCCAACGCCTTGTTTTGCTCCCTCCCTTGTTTTTATTCGTTTATTTGTATTTTTTTACCGCTACTTGGGTACATTCTGATGGTGGGAGGCCCGATCTCTTGGACAGATAACGTCGCCATGGCATACAGTCTTAAGACTGGCTGGCGACTAGGGATCCGGCCAGAGGCCGGCGATGCAGCTCCTGGATGACATCGGCAGTGAGGGTGGGCAGTGTCGATCGCTGGTCTCGTTTCGCTGTGGCGAATTCATGCTTGATCGGGCTGCACTGCGTTCGGCTCTACAGAAGGACGAGGAGCGAGAGCGAGGTGGTTCGCATGGTTCGACCGATGCGAGTCAGATGGAAGATGCGACGGCGAGTGACGGGGTGTTTTCTGATTGCGAATGCGTATCACAGTGGAGACCAGATGATGGATATGTGGATAGATATTGTGGAGATGTTGTAGATATTGCAAGCAGGCCGGGCGCTGGCAACATGTGTCATGTTATGGTGCTTCCGTCCCCCTGGGAGGAGAGCTGGTCGGCGGCTGGCTGCACAAGTAAGTGACTTGTGCCTGTTGAGTGGTCCAGGACAGAGGCAGACAGACAGGCAGAGGCAGAGGTTGTAAAGGATGGCGGCTCGAGGTTGGCTGGGACGTCTCGTCGGGCATCGACCCTAAGCTACCCAAATAGAGTTGGGCAGGGCCAAGTTGAGTTGGGCATTGACACGTCTGGTTGTCTGCTGGTGCCACCCACAGGCTGGGTGTGTCTGGCCAATTCGTGGCCGAGATCGCATCTCATGCCTCGGAGTTGTCTTTGTCATTTGCCCCTCTGTGTGTCTCCTGTGTCTGTCTATCTCCTCCTCTCTCCCTCTCCCTCCTCTCTCCTCCACCCCTGCTCGATGACGAGGCTTACCATGTGGAATTCGAGAGGGAAGACCCTGTGTTAGGAATTTTATCCGAGATTCCGGAGCGATGAAAAGAGAGAGCGAAGGAAGGAGGAATATAGAAGAAAATAAGGCTGTCGACTAGAGACTCGAAAAGAAGCAAGGAATTCATATTCGCAGGGCTGTGTTAACATCCATATTCTCAGGGCTGTGTTGTCTACTCTACTTATTCAATACAGGGTATAAATACATGTACATGTACATATCAAATAAACACGGAGTGCTTCCCAGATCCTTTTATTGTAGTTCCACCTCCACTGACGGACGAAAAGAATAATCGATTACTCGTAGCAGGAAGATATCCAGATATCAAAAAATCGAGGTAGAGTGGTCGGATGTATCCGATTCCTTGAAAGAAGAAAGAAAAACCTCATCCGACGTCTTCCCCGCACTTGTGCAGGGATATTTTGGGGCGAATCTTTTTCACCAGGCACGGTTACCAAGTCGCGCTCTGACATCAAGATGCGAATAATCGAATAATAATAATATCAAATAATATTAAAAATCATCCCAAAGATATCGAGCATTCTCCATCCAGCCCTTGCTGCGCTCGGATATCGGACCAGTCCTTTTCATCGCAACCAGTCGTTTCGATATCTTGGCGAGAGATGGGCCCCGCATAACGCCAGGTACGTCGCAGTTATCCTGGGTATCCCAGGTTCAGGCCATTCAGGTCATTCAGGTCATCCAGGTTATCCAGGCCATCAGGTTATCCCAGGCTATCCCAGGCCATCAGGTTATCCAGGCCCCGGACCGCCTCTTTGTACATATCATCACAAGGAATGGACGAGGATGCGCCGACCGCTGTATCGCTACCGCATCTGCCATTTTGCAAACTCATCGTGCATACATATACATACATGTGTGAATATACGTACTTACTTGGCTTCTCCTTTCCAGCTGCACCCACCTGCGCTGGTTACAGGTTGTAACAGGTGCTACAGTGCGCACGGCCTCCCATACGCCAGCCAGCTATAGCAGCCAGCAGCAGCAGCAGCCAGCAGCCAGCCAGCAGCCAGCGCACGCCAGCACAACGCGTCCACCCCCTCACCACTTTCCTCCCATCCATACCCCTCCACTACTCCCCACCTCACCCCCTCCATATCCTATTTTTCTCTCCCTCTTCTGTCTTTGCACTCCCGCTGCCTTCTTCTTCTTGCTCCCAAAAGATAAAAGGCACACACAAAACGGGATAGCAGCAGCGCCTTGGCTTGGCTGTCAGTTGAGCTCGCTTCGTCCTAGACTCGGGCATTTGATTGGGTGCTTGACTTGACGTCTCCAACTTGCAATCATCCATCCAATACCAAAACCAAGAGACGACGAACCAAACCAAACCATCCACGATTTGTTCACATTCGTTGATATTATACGGACAGTACTAGCCAAGTGCTGCCCACGCCAGAAGCCTTGGTTCCGAGCTACCGCCGCTGCCCTCTGATTCGCCAGTACGCCTCTCACCCAGCTCGCAAACAAACGCCGCCCTCTTCTTCTCTTCTTCTGCTTCTCTTCTTCTACTTCTCTTCTCTTTTCTTCTCTTCTCTTCTACTTCTCTTCTTCCTCCTCCCTCTCTTCATCCTTCCCTTCCACAACTACCGTTTCTTCTAATTTGCGTTTTCCATCCTATCCCACTCTCCTTTCTGCCTCCCCATCAATCCAACCGCTTCGTCTACCATCAGCTCCTGTCAACGCCCAACGCCCGATAAGCCATGGCACAACGTCTCATCCGAGACAGCAGGCCCGTACCTGCACCCGCGCCGAGAAACAACTACAACAGCTACTTCCTCCCTCGGGACGGCATCGACAGAGAGGTCATCACCGCAGACATATGCCGCTACCTCGGCAACGACGCCCTCGTACGGCCCGGCGTTCACAACGTAAGCCGTCGTCTCCCTCGCCACCGATCCGTCCACGCATGCTCACCACCGTTATCTCAGGACGTGCAAGGCTACTATGTCACCGCCTATAGGAACTTGACGACTGTAGGCTCCCTCCTGTCCCATACTAGAGAAGGATGATGAAAAGAGACAAGAAGTAACAAAAGAAAAAACGAAGCAGAGAGAGGAACAAAAGGAAACCAAGAACAGGGCTGGAAAGTGGAAAAAAGTTCCAAAAGAAAACAAAATCACTGACACCAGCAATCTCCCTAGGCCATGATTGAAGATCTCAAGGCCGACTCGGCAAGATGGGACAACGAGAGGCGCCGGAACGCGGCCAGTGGTATTACTGCCTCGAGTGACCAGAACGGCTACAACGCCTTCAGCTCTGACTCCAGCACAGTTGTCGAATACACAAACTCGGACACATACCAGTCGCGCCAGCACGACCGCCCGTCCGACGACACGTACGGTGCCGGCTCCACGTACGTCCTGCCCGCCGGCTACCAGCTCCCCCCGCAATCGTACCCTGTCTCGACGACCGCCTCCTACCAGCCTCCGTCGTACGCCACCAGCGGCGGTGGCGGCTCGTACCCGGCCTACCCGCCGCCCTATCCTGCTGCTGCCGACCCCAGGTACCCGTCCTACACCAGCGGACAGTCCGGCTACCCTGCCCACCCAGGCCAGGATATCGACGTCGACATGGGCGGCGACATGGGCGGCGCGCCCTACGTCAGCACCGGCGCTGACTTTACAACAACAGCACAAGGCCAGCAGCAGCAACAGCAACAGCAACAGCAGCAGCAGCAGCATCATCTGGGTGGTGACCGAGGTCGCAACCCCATGTCCATGCGGGACGGCCGTGACGCCTGGGACCCCAGACTCCAGCAACGAGATCCCATCAGAGACCCGAGGGATCTCCAGCAGGTAATGCGAGACCAGCGGGATCCCCGCGATCCCCGCGACCCCCGCGATCCCCGTGATCCCCGTGATCCCCGTGACTCCTGGGACCCCCGGGACCCATATGCCGCGAGAGGAGGCGAGCCCATCAACGCCGGGAACATGCCGCCCCAAGGAGCCTATGACCGTAGCGGAGTCCCCATTGGATACCCAGGAAGTGGCCAGATGAACCCAGGAATCGCCCCAGGACCTGCCCCCGGATCCCGTGGTGCTGCTGTTGACTACATGTCTCCTTCCCCGGGCGCCTACGCCACCTCGCTCCCCCACGACCCTCTGTACGGCCGCGCCGCGTACCCTGAAAAGGCCCCCCCCGGCTACCCGCCGTCCCGCATGTCCAACCCTCGTTCCACCGCCGAGTTGACAAGTCCTCCGGGCCAGGGCTCCGCGACCCCCACAATGCCGGACCAGCCCGACTTCACAGACGCCGCAGACCCGCCCGCCCTCAGGACCGCGCCGTCTCCCAGTATCAATGTCACCCCTTCTGCCACAAGACGGAGCGAGGAGCGCGACTCGGACCGTGATGTCCGTTCCCGTCGGCCAGCCGACGACAAGTACCGCGCTGGGGACGACAAGTATAGACACAGACGTTGATAGCGCTGCCCCCTTCACACTCACACACACAACCCCCCCTCCTCTTCTACTTTCCACTTCTACTTCTCCAGCCTGCGTCCCGAGGACTTGTTTGCCTGGCCCACGGCCATGTCTGCTTTGTTGGTGACGCATCAAGAGTTGTGCCGCCGTCTGATGCGGCGTGACGGCTTTGTTTGCCAGCCGGCATCTCGACATCTGGTGCCTCTTCCATAATCTTGGTTAGATTCTACGTTGAAAAGCCACCTGCTCGACGCTGGTGTGGTCAGTTTGGAGCCTTTTGCCCTGCATGGACATGTTTTCTTTTTCTTGCCGTGGACAGATCTGACCCCCTGGACTTTTGGACCTACTTGGACTCTGGACACGACAACAAGAAACGAGCCCTTGATTCTTGTCTTGGGGACTGACACATGCATTGGGGATCATACAAGGGAGGCGGTCATTTGCGAACGCGAAGACGAGGACACACATTTGGCGGAGTTAATGATTGCGTGCCAGCCCGCGTTGTGTCTTGTTCCCGACTCGAGTGGCTATGATGATGAGTTGATTTTTGGTATCAATTTGGTTTTATTTTTCTATTTTTTATCTATTTATTTTATTTTATTTTATTTTGTTCTTCTCCTTAACCTGTCCTGCACACATGACATGGCCTTCCAGAAAGTCAATGAGAAAACGGAGCGTGTCGTTTCGGGAGAGCCCATCCGGACAAGTCGACATGATGCCCCCTCGCGGTCGAGAGCCCGGCCAAGGGCGTCACAGAGGCAAGATGCACATGGCATTCTTGTTTGCTTGGTGCCTTTGCTGCCCGGGCAGGATCCCGCCTGTGCTCCCGGGAGTGGTCGGCGTTGGTTGTTGGATGCAAGGCACGTCGGTACGATACCCGGGAGGCAAGGCGTGAGTCGGGACTGAATTTGAGGACGGATATGTACCTTTGAAGTGAGCGAGGAAGCGAGGCCCTGCCCGGAGGCGGAGGCATCGATCGCTTCTCGCGGGTGCCGCCATAGGATCTGACCATGTTCCGGACGCGTTGTGTGGCCGCCGTGGACCGTTATCTCAAACATGCAACGACCAGAAATGCTCAGATGTCAGGAGATGCTCAGATGTGGCATTGTGTATTTATTTGCCTGGCCCAGCGCAAGCAATGAGACGCATGGCTGAACACAGGCGGTGTGTGTATGTATGGTGTGTGTATCTAGTGCATCACGCAGAGGACACGTTGGCCCATGAACACATACATGAACATAGGACCAAGTCATGATATCCTGGAACAGACTCCTCTCCTGACTCGATTTGCGTCAGCAGGCCCAGTCAGCTGAAGCTGACATGAGATAACGGTGGCGGCGGGCGGCAGCGATTTACCATTTTCGGCACGTCTAACTGATAAGGCGCAACGCGCGGTTGGAGGTATCTGTTATCTCTATCTGTCTATCTATCTGTCTATCTATCTTATCTCTTCTCTATATCTTATCTCTCTCTCCATCTACAAAATGCGCGATAAGGCCAATTTAGCAATTACTTTAACTCGGACACCACCGCCCAGTCTCCGAGGCCATCTGACCCGCCAGCCTCGACGACTGGGTGCGCATGTGATAGATATCTACTTGAACTGCGAGTCGAGCCCAGCCCAGCCAGACCCGCTCGCTCGTCGTCGACCAGGCATCCCCGTTTCCGTTTGAAAAGATGGCGAATTCCGTGCAAGTCGCGGCCGTGCTCTCGGCGTTTGGAGAGACCCCCTCGGCGGTGAACACGGCGTTGTCGGGCGTGGCGGGGAGCATCAGCCTGACGGCGTGGATATGTCTGCTCGTCCCGCAGCTCGTCAAGAACTACAAGGCGCAGAGCGCCGAGGCTCTCTCGATGGTCTTTGTGTTTGTCTGGCTGCTGGGCGACATTGCCAACCTTTCCGGTATGCATGTTCCCCGCCATAATATAATATAATCCTTGGGATATGGGGACCGACTGACCCAATGGCCAGGCGCTCTCTTTGCCGACCTTGCGCCGACGGCCGTCGCCATCTCGGTCTATTTTATATTCGCCGATCTCGTGCTCGTCGGCCAGTGCCTCTACTACAATGCAAAGAACGCGGCCAGGGACAGCGGCCGCCGGCGCAGCAGCAGCTCTCGCGCGCCGACCGACTCGGAGCGTGCGCCCCTGCTCGGCGAGCGGCGTCGCAGCTCCAGCTCGGCGCACGCCGCCACCGGCGCCGATTCCGGCATGGACTCGCTGAGCAAGATCATCGCCGGAGACGACTACGAGCAGGGCGGCATGTCGTGGTGGCAGAACGTGCTCGGCATCCTGGCCGTGCACGCCATTGGCGTTGCGGCCTGGCTGGTGTCGTACATGGCCGGGGTCTGGGACGGCGGCGACGGAATCGTGGAGCCTCCGCAGACGGACGACACGGCTCACGCCATTGGGATGGCGCTGGGCTACGCGAGCGCAGTGTTTTATTTATGGTGAGGAAAGAAGAAGAAGAAGAAGAAGAAGAGAATCTGACACGATCGATCCAGTGCCCGCATTCCTCAGATTATCAAGAATTGGAGAGAAAAGTCGTGCGAAGGTGCGTTGTCCCTGCTTGGCTCGTCTCGATTCGTCTCTTGCTGACCGACATCAGGCCTTGCGCTGCTCTTTTTCCTCTTGTCCATCACAGGAAACACGGCCTACGGGCTGAGCATCATTGCGTACAACCCGAGCAAAGAGCAGCTCGTCAAGGACCTGCCATGGCTGCTGGGCTCGCTGGGCACCATCGTCCAAGACGTCATCATCTTTGCGCAGTTCCAGATCTACGCTCCCAGCAGCCGCCAGAGCTCGTCAAACGGTGCTGTGTGAAGGAGATACCCATCATGTAACGCTACGGATGCATGGCGTTGATGCTTTCGGTAATCTTGTTCTATTATTTTTGCATGGATAGGCAATGGAATGAATGTGAATCATGTACAAGAGCCTCTCATGGCGTTGTCGACATGTGTCTGCGTCCCCTTGATATAACACGGTTCCCGGCCCGCCTCGTCTCCCTCTTGTAGCTCACGTCGGCCAGGCCTACTTGGACAAGACGGCCTGTTCGGCCTGGACCTGCTCCAGCGTCTTGCGAAGGGGCCTGCACGCACCGTGTCAGACCGCGAACAAGACGAGAGCGGAGCAGCTCACTTACCCGCAGCCGCTGGGCGTCGACACGCCAAAACGGCAGTCGCCGGGCGCCGACTCCACCACCTGGTCGCCGTCGATGGGTGTGATGACGATGCCGGCGCTGACGGCGGAGGCGAATACCGCCACCAGGGCGAATGCTATGGACCGCATTGCGAGCGAGGCGACGAGATATGGGGAATTATCAGGGAAAGGAGGCAGAAATGAGAGAATGAGAGAATGAGAGAATGAAAGAATGGAAGAATGAAAGAATGAAAAGATTGTGACACTAGGGGAGAGGCCCCTTGGGAGTGTGACACGTCTTGTCGGAGCCAGTTTCAGGAGACTTCATCTGGTGACTTGGGCGCGATCACGGGATCAGCACAGTGTACAGTGTGAATTGAATCTGCTTACTGTGCCGACTCCGCACGGAGCATGAGATAATAGTTTTCGATTTTCATTTTCGATTTTCATTTTCATTTTCATTTCGAATTTGTGAGTCCATCACCACCACCACCACAATGGCTGCCCAGTTTCCGGTCAAAAAGTGCGGTACGGCCACCCACCCACTCTCAGCTGATCACTCTGATACGCGACATAGGCGTGCTTGGCTGCACCGGCTCCGTCGGGCAGCGCTTCGTGCTGCTCCTCTCGCAGCACCCGTACCTCAAGCTGCACGCCGTGGGCGCGTCGGCGCGGTCAGCGGGCAAAAAGTACCGCGATGCCGTGCGGTGGAAGCAGGCGTCGCCGATGGGCGCGGCCGGCGACCTTGTGGTCAAGGAGTGCACGGCCAGCGAGTTTGCAGAGTGCGATGTCGTGTTCAGCGGCCTCGACTCGGACGTTGCTGGCGAGATTGGTGAGCACACACACACACACACACATACACAAATATATATATATATATAAATACTAACCCCCCCCAGAGACGGAGTTCCTCATGGCAGACGTGCCCGTCTTCTCAAACGCAAAGAACCACCGGCGCGACCCCCTCGTCCCCCTCGTCGTCCCCACTGTCAACCTCGCGCACCTCGGGCTCGTCCCCCACCAGCGCAGGCGCCACGGGCTGCAGAGGGGGTTCCTGGTGTGCAACTCCAACTGCGCGGTCATCGGGCTGGTGATCCCGTTTGCGGCGCTGCAGCGGGCGTTTGGGGCGGTCTCGGCGGTGTCGGTGGTGACGATGCAGGCGGTCTCGGGGGCGGGGTACCCCGGGGTGAGCAGCATGGACATGCTCGACAACGTGGTGCCGTACATTGCGGGCGAGGAGGACAAGCTGGAGAGCGAGGCGCAAAAGATACTGGGGGCGCTCAGCGGCGACGCGACGCGCGTCGAGCACCAGGCCGGGCTGCGCGTCAGCGCGGCGTGCAACCGCGTCCCGGTCGTGGACGGCCACACGGCGTGCGTGTCGCTGCGGTTCGCGCGCCGGCCGGCGCCGACGGCCGCGCAGTGCGTCGAGGCCATGCGCGGCTACGTGAGCGACGCGCAGCTGCTCGGCTGCCCGTCGGCGCCGCAGCCGTCCATCATGGTGCTGGACGAGCCCGACAGGCCGCAGCCGCGCCTGGACAGGGACCTGTCGGGGGGGTACACGGTCAGCGTGGGGCGGGTGCGGGCCGACGAGAGCGGCATATTCGACGTCAAGTTTGTGGCCTTGAGCCATAACAGTATGTATTGTCTCGTCTCCCTTCTCCTCTCTCCACCTTCTTTCCCCACTCCATCAGCTGACAGTGACCGATAGCCGTCATTGGGGCTGCGGGATCTTCTATATTAAATGCAGAGGCAGCCATCCTCAAGGGGTTCGTCTGATGGGATTGCTCCATGTAAACAGGATTTCGTGTCACATGATCATCAAAGCACCATAGACGTCGACTATCGGGAGACCAATAAAGAAACTGGAAAACACTTGTGCAGCGAGCTGCAGGTTCTGGAAGCGAAAAGACTGTCCCAGACGGGCCTATCATATCACAATAGAGATGGCGGTGACGGGAAGAAAAGAAGGAGATGAATGTAGATAAAACGGATAAAGCCTTCAAAACAGATGTCTTCAGAAACAGATAAATCTTTGAAAACAGATGGTCGCCACTACGTGCGGGGAACCAATGGATCCGCTGATACACTCTTCAGGATTTCCATATTCCCGAAAAGGACATTTAGCCCCATAGATGCACGCGATGGGCATCATTGCCACCTGTCTGCCTGCCCAATAATGTGGCTATGGGTTCGAAGGATGGAGGGATGAGATGAGGGGAGCATGAGACGAGGATGGGATGAGATGAGGATAGATGAGAGGATAGGATAGGATGCGAGGCGGAGTCCGTTTGCGTCTACGACCAAATTCTTGACAAGAACCGCGTTTACGATCAGAAAAGGAACAGGACGAGATGAGGTTGTCGCGGTGTGGTGGCATGGACTTGGGCCGACGTTGCAGTGCAGGCGACGTCGACACAATAGGCAATCAATCCGCAGGCAGAGGCAAAGGCGCAGCGGGTTTGAGTTTGGGCTGACGCATTGTGGGCGCGTTATGGAGCTGAGAGCAGGATCAGGGGTGAGGAAGATTTTTATAAATATTCGAATATTTATAAAAATAGCACGATCGCCATCGACAAGATAAGATACAAGATACAAGATAAGATACAAGATACAAGATATGTAATGTGGCGCGGTCACGTGCGCTGGTCTCGGAAACAACACGAACCGAAGTCCGGGTTCCTGGACACCGACGGCCTGGATAGGCTAATCTGATAAGCTTTGGCTGGCAGTTGCTTAAAATCGCCAAAGCGGCCGAATCAGGTGATGATGACGACAGCTCGGGTGTCAACGTTCCAGTGTGCCATCCGTCGGAGAAGCCACGGTGCATGCTCGGGATTCAGAGGCTTTTGATGATTGCTTTCTCGCTGTCTTGTTGTCAAGACCAACAAAGGCCGAGAGACCGACATTACGACAGGCCGATTAGCTTTTGATCTCGTGGGTGCATGACCGATTTAAAGTAAGCGGTAGGGGAGCCGGGATACCCCACAACCAACCCAATGGGCGGAGGGATGAGCATGCATCGAAATCCTGAGACGGAATGTTTTCCCTGTACGCACGCTCGAGGATGGGATCGTATCTGTGGGCCTGACAAATCAGCATGACGCGAGGGCACTGTGTTGCGCGGTGGCGGACTGGAGCGATGGCGCACCGTGTTGTGCGTGATGAGATGTAGATGGATCTGCAGAATCTGAAAATAACCAGAAGAAGGAGAAAAAGAGAATGGCTGCGGAGTTTGCCATGTGTGCCGCGGCGGAAGGGCGGCGGGGTTACCGCCAACTTTGTTGGGGATGGGAATCACTTGACGAGGTGCATAAAAAAAAGATATCCATCTTGATCTCGTCGGCAATGGGGACATGTCGGCATCGTGGCGGCAGAGGTTTGGCGGCAGAGCTTCCACGGCGGGGCTCGCGCGCTGGTGTTCCGGCTGGTGATGTGTGTGATGATCTGTCTGTTTGATGGCATCTAGGGCCAACATTGTATCGTTGCATACACCAACGCTGTGTTGTGCTGACATTATAGAGCCAACCTGCGCTGCTGACATGGCTGCCCAAACGGATCACGCCCGGGGCACGTAAGTAATCAGTCAAACAAAGGCGTCGTCGTCCATGGCATGACTAATCCCAAATAGGCTGCATCAATTGAACGAGGTGAATTTCCTCACCTCATCCAGCTTAGTCAGCCGCGATCTCCTCAACTCCGCAACCGGTCACCTTGGTGAGCTTCGTCGGAGCGGAGTTGCTTGCGCCGCGGGCCGCGGCTCGACCCCGACCTTGGGAGAGAGGGAGAGAGAGAAAGACAAGTATGGCCCCATGTGCCTGGGTGGCAGAAGCAATCTCAGCAAATACGTTGGTTGGGCCGACCAAGATCTGCAAACCGACCATTTTAGCTCCAGGCCTGCTCCCGGGGAAGAGGGAGGGTGGCTTGTGATTGACAGCGGCCGATTACGCTGCCGTTGTGTCGGGCTTGAGCTATCCGCGAGCGCGGGAACAAGCAAAAGAAAAAGAAAAGAAAAGAAAAAGGGCGGGCTAGAATGTTGCTGGCCGGTGGGTCGGAGATAAAGTCACGGCCGAGGGGGGTGCAGTTAAGGCCAGGTTGCGCCTCATCAAGGTTATCCATCCTGGGAGAGCATCGAGAATACAGCATGCTCTCCTCTCTCTCTGGTTCCCACCCTCGCTTCCGACAATGGCTAATTATTAATCGAATCCAAAGAGCATCATCATCGGCTCACCTCTGGCCAGAGCTAGCGGAAACCCTTTGGCCATCGCGGTCACCACATCAACGACTGGGCTCCCGCTAGTGTAGCCGACTCGACTCGAGGAGCTGCATGGCGAATGCCATTGACTTTGTGTCGATACCGACGGAAAGGCTCGCTACGGGCACCGGGCTCACGTAACACTGGTGAACCGACGGAACCCATGCGGGTTATGGTTATAGATAGGACGTGTATCCAATTGTGAGTATCTGTGAGTCTATTGTGAGTGTATTATGAGTATGTGGGGTAGAGAGCAAGTAGGCAAACCGTACAACGACAACCGCCAACCAGTTCTGCTCGACTATTTCCGCACACGAATTCGTCATCGTATATGTGACCTGGGAATCCATGGTACATGTACGGGGCCATAGTAAAGGCCGGCAGCAACCCCACCACCCGGTGTGCTGGATCCCGTCTGGTGTCGTCTCGTCTGGTCGTCTCGTCTCCTCCTCTCGTCCTCTCGTCCTCTCGTCTCGTCCTCTCGTCTCCTCCTCCTCCTCTCGTCTCCTCCTCCTCCTATCGTCTCCTCCTCCTCCTCTCGTCTCCTCCTCCTCCCTCAGCTAACAAGACTGACTACATTACAACATTACAGCTTTGACTCGCACGTCCAACTACATATGCAGGCATACACATACATACATACACACACCCCCCCGTTCCAACCCTGCTTCCGGACGTTGATGTATCCATCCTGGTTAATGGTAAGCTGGCCGGGTTCCGCCCTACGAGGTCATTTTTTTCTTCCCTTTTTCTTGTTTCTTTATTTTTTTCTGCAATGGGATAAAATACATATTTGATGCGAATCCGCCTCGACTTGACCCCGTTCCTCCCTCCTCCTCGACGTCTCATCCCTTATGCTCCCATTCACATCACATCACCCAATCATTCAATAACCCAAGAACCAATACCCCAACCATAAGCCCTGCATCAGCATGGTCACGACAAGCCTGCCCACCCCTCCGGCCGAGGACTCGTCCCCGCGCCAGCACGCCCGCACCACCGCAGCAAAGAAGTCGTCCCTGTCGTCCAGAAAGTCGTCCTCGATGCCATCGCCCACGTCGTCCCACCGTCACTCTGCCGCCTCCAGCACCGCCAGCAGCAGCAGCACCCCAACCGCCATCACCACCACCACCACCAAGCGGGGGCTGACGACGCCCCACCTCATCGCCCATGGCCACGACCACGAGAGGCACAAGCGCGTATGGAAGGCGTGCGAGCGGTGCCGGATGAAGAAGACAAAGGTTCGCGCTCGTGCCCAGCCGCGCCTGCTGCCGTTGCCGTCTAACAAACAACACGTGTGCGCAGTGTGATGGCGAGTTTCCGTGCAAGCGGTGCAAGGACGACAGCCTGGTGTGCACTGCGGGCGTGAGGAAGAAGACCGAGTTCAAGCAGCTTCCGCGGGGGTGGGTGCTCTCAGTCTCTGTCTGTCTCTCTCTTGTACTCTCCTCTTGTACTCTCCTCTTGTACTCCTCTTGTACTCTCGTCTTGTTTTTTCTGCTACTGTGATATTTCTCACTTTCCCCTCTTTTATTCTCTTAATTCTGCTCTATTTATCCCTTATTCTTTCATGTCTTATCCCTGCTAATATCTCCCAGCTACGCCGAGGTCCTCGAGAGCACCCAGTTTTCCCTCATCGCCACCATCCACAAGCTCTACGGCATGGTCCGCAGCGGCCAGTCGTGGGAGCTGGACGAGCCCGAGATCAACGACCGCGGCCTCCCCGTCGTCCACAACATCGCCTCGCTCCTCGGCTGCATCAGGCCCAACAGCGACCTCGACCTGCCCGTCCACTCCGTCTTTCCGGAAAACAAGACGGCCATGGCACAACTCGCACAGCAGCTGGAGGAGCAGCAGCAGCAGCAGCAGCAACAACAACAACAACAACAGCAGCAACAAACCGCCAAGACGAGCTACGAGCCAGCGCGGCAGGACCAGCGCGACATCGGCGCCGCAGCGTCCTCGCACCCTGACGACTCCGACTCGGCCGACTCGCCCATGTCGGGATACCAGGCGCTCATGATGCACGAGATCCCCCAGTCCGGTCGCAGCAGCCTCCATCTGCGGTCCCCGTCGTCCGACGTCGACCACTCCGACTTTGAGCACGATTCGTTCCCGTCGTCGACCCCGGCCCTGACCACGACCCACAGCAACTTTGGCAGCGCCCTGACCATGTCGCCGCAGAGCCTCAGCGCCTACAGCACCGACTTTGAGACCGCCGTGCCGGCGGGCCCGCCCATGTTCCCGCCGCCGTCCTTCTCCAGCAGCTACATTGCCGCGTTGCTCGCGCAGCAGCAGCAGCAGCAGCAGCAGCAGCAGCAGCACCAGCAGCAGCAGAGCCACCACCACCACGGCAGCTCGCACCTCCTCGGCCACGGTCTTCTCGACTCCGAGTTCGCCCAGCTGAAGCCTCACGCCATGTCGTGTACGAACCCGGACGTCATGCTGTCGGGCGATCCCATGATATTTGCCGGCTACGACGACGACAACGACACCATGTGTCTATTCTGATGATGACGGGGATAGGGATGCACAGGAGGCATGAGGACAGGAGAAGGAGAACTGGCGAGTGGTGATATGGTGATGAACTGGTCGGAGTTTCGGTCCGATGTTTACATGGTGTCCCTCGGGATTCGGGGCGTTATGATTGCTTGCTTGCCATTTGTCGGTCGGTCAGCATCAGCCTCGCCGGGAAGAGGTTTGGCCGAGGTCTGACCAAGGCTTGACGCACCAATACGTGTATCATACATGTACACGACGAGGACTACAAGCACTGGTCCCTCCACTCTTGGATAAACACGTCTCTGTCGGGATGTACAAAAACGGCTCTTGCCAGGGGGCATTGCCTGGATAATCTCTCTCTAATATATACCTAATGTGATACGCATCGAGTGCACGTGACCGAAAATCGAAGTGATAACCTGATAAACTTTGAGCCGGACTGCAAACCTTGAACCAGGACATGCCTGAAAGGGCGGTCACGGAAGGATTTTGTTTTATCTCATTTTATTTCATTTATTTACCCCGATGCGGGCTCGGACTAATCAACAGTCCGGTTTGCCGACGCGGCAGCCAAGGGACCGACGCTGTCTCCTTTGTGGCTGGTCGCATTGCGATCTGCAGCACCGGAGTCCGAACCCAGGCGCAGGACGCCGAACGACACCAAAACACCGAATGCATCGCCAAGCCACGTGATGTCGTCGACGTTACGTAATCACCAAATCTTTGTCGTTTCTCATTTCTCCCAGGACTCGCTCGAGGACGGCTTCGTTCGCGCGCCACCACCGGCCCTTGCCCTCGAGATCATCCTCCGCGCCCACGGCCGTGTCCTTGCGGCGGCGGGCCTCGGCGGCGGCGGCCGCGCTGTGCTGTCTCCGCGCCTCGAGCGGCTGCAGCTCGGCCTCGAGCCTGGCCAGCTCGTTTTGCCTGCGCGGCATCTGGGCGTGCAGGCGCTCGAGCTCGCGGTCGAGGTCGCGCTCTTGTCGGGCCCGCTGGGCGACGAGGTTCAGCGTCGCGGCCAGCGGCAGGTTGAAGGCCGGGTCGTGGTGGCTTTGCAGGGCGGCGAGGGCGGTCTTGAGCGCGGCGACCGAGCGCTCCACGGCGGCGGCCTCGGCGGGCAGCTCGCGCAGCCTGGCCGTCTGGGAGGCGACGCGGGCGTGGCGCCGCGCGAGCTCGCGGCCGCGCCGCTCCAGCTCGGCCACCGTGTGCTGGACGTCGGCCTTGAGCGCCTGCAGCGCCGCCTTGGCCGCCGCGTTCTGCTGCTCCAGGTCCGCGTTCTCGTGCGGCGTCACCATCAGGGGCGGGTCCCCGACGATGGCCCGGATGAACTTCTCCTTGGTCACCTGCTCGACGTACGAGAAGCGGAGCTTGGCGAAGAGCTCGCGGTAGTGGGCGAGGTCGGCCTCGAGCCGCGCCGGCGTGGGCGCGTCGGCGTCGGATGCGTCCGAGGCGCGCTGCGCCCGGTGCGCGCCTGTGATGGCCTCGCCCAGGGCCACGATCGAGACCTCTTGGCGCTGGAGCTCGTCGAGCGATTTGATGGCCGCCTCGGCCATGGTGTTTTTTTTTTGCTTTTGTTTACATGCAATGTGTACATTCAGGACTCGCCCAGGCAACGGACGTACTGTTGGGGTGGGGTCACGTGACATGACCTGGATATGATTATGACTCATCGCCCTCCTCCACGATATCGTCCCAGGTGACCGCAGCCACCATGGGCAACGATGATCTCCTGACCGACGACTACGTTGCCGGGCTGCTCGACAGCGACGCGCGAGACCGCTCCATCAGGTACTCGGCAATGGGGCTCGAGGCGTACCGCACGGCGCCGAAACGGTCAGCACATGGCACATAATCACACACACACACAGCTGACGCCACGCAGGCCCGCCGACATGCCCAAGCCAAACATGCGCTTCCTGAGAAACGTCATCCGCGACGTCGACAGCCACAACACCGCCCTGCGCGCCAGAGAAGCGGCCGAGTCGCGGGCGCGCCTGGAGGACCTGGAGGAGGACCTGGCGCCGCGGAAGCCGCAAGGGCGGGGCACCGACAGAGACGCCGACAGAGACACTGGCAGAGACGCCGACAGAGACACCTACAGAGACGCCGACAGAGACACCTACAGAGACGCCGACAGAGACACCGACAGAGACACCCGCCCTTGGGACCGGCACGGGCGCTCAGGCCAGCGTCGCTCGCGAGGCAACGACGACGGCCGGCCAGACCAGCACCACGAGCCCTCCAGGCGCTCACGCAGACACTCGCACGACCGCGGCTACGAACCCGGAAACAGACACAGGCGGGCTCGGTCGCCGCAGGGCTCCGAAGACGGCGACAGGGGCCGTCGGCTGACGAGGCATCACGGGCGTGCGAGATCACGTTCCCCGCGCGCCAGGCGGTCTCGTTCGCCACACTCGCATCGCGCCTCTCGTCGGGATGCGTCGTTGGAAGACTCTGAGGATGGTGGTCGTCGCAGGCATCATCGTCAAAACCAACATGGTGAACATGATCACCATGATCATCACCAGCATAAACACCATCATCACCATAAACACCATCATCACCAGCATAACCATGACCACCATCATCGGAGATCACGTTCTCGCGGCGACAGGCCGTCCCGCGATACCAAAGCCGACGTCGATCCCCTCGAGGAGTTCATCGGGCCAGCGCCGCCCCCGAAGCCTCGCGGCCGTGGGGTCGCCGCCAGCCACTCCGGCATCGACGCGCGGTTCTCTGCAGACTACGACCCCAGATCGGACGTCGCGCTCGACGACGGCGGGCGCGAGGGCTGGGACGGCGCGCTGGAGGCGCTCAGGGACCGTCAGCAGTGGAGGCAGCACCGCTCCGAGCGTCTGCGCGCGGCAGGCTTCGGGGACGACGTGATTGAGAGGCTGGCCCAGGCGGATGGCCGGCTCGCTGCTGCGGGCGACGAAGGGGCTGTGCGGTGGACCAAGCGGGGCGAGGTTCGCGAATGGGACCTGCACAAGAGCAGGACTGATGGCTCATGTATTTGATGTGTATCGATAGATATTACCGCATTGGACATAACTAACCTACCAGATAATATTGATGTATATCGATAGATTATCGATATGGTATATTGATATCGCTATCGGTAGACTGATAGATGCATATCGATACTGCGTTGGTTGGTGAGGTACTTGCAACTACTACAGTGGAACCTCGTTAATAACATCTCCCGTTTATAAGATATTTGCGCTATATGTTAAGGTTTCTCGGTACGTTGTTTTTTTATTAGTATTTTCTATATAAATCCTCAATATTAAGATAATCCTCGATATTCAGCATATGCTAAGCTTTTCTGCTTAGTCACTATATAAAATTAGTATATCGGGGTAGAAATTTCGTAAGTTTTAAAGAATAAAATAGTCTATAAAACTCTATATTAAGTATATATAGTACTATATTAAGTATATATAGCACTATATTAAGTATATATTAGTTATATATAGTAGTATATAATAAAATAACTAATATATAAGAGTATATATAGTATAACTTATATATTTAT
>JAOYNU010146608.1:0-21599 GCA_026745395.1 Tympanopsis confertula
GCGATCTATACCGTATCTATACCTTATCTACGATACGTTTATATACTAGGATTACGACGCCTTTACTCTCTAACTTATATACACTAATCGCTAAAAGGCCTAACACTAGGATTAACTTTTATAAAGTTAAACGGTTAGTAGATAAAATAATATACGTAATATACGATAAGTCGAAGTCGCTAAAATATACCCTTAAATACTATTAGCCTTATAAGGTTATTCCTAGAAAAGGGTTAGCTTTAGATATATCCCCGAATAGACCTACTTTACCTACGGCGTAATACGTAGTTTAAGTAGTAGACGATATTTCTAGGTTTAGGAAAATAGTTATTATTATAAGTAAAGTTAAAGTAGTAGATTAGTACTTAGACTTATTAAAGATATTTATAGCGGAGTCTAAGACCCTAGTAACCTAGATTTAGTACGATAATAGTACCGATATTAATATTAGTACTATTAGAGAATACTATTTAAAAAGGGGTATTAGGCTAGAACCTACCCTAACTTATTCCCTAGAATAGGATAATATTATAGAAGTAGGATTTAGGACGATCTTTACTAGAATACGATTAGTAATAATCGATAGAGAAATCCCCTAAGAATTCTAACTATATATACTAAAAGTATATATAGACTTAGTTAACTATATAATAAGTAAAGCTATAGTATAAAATAAAATACTTATAGAGGTATATTAGGGCTATATTAATAAGTACTAATTAAAACTATTATTACCCGATTTATTTAATAAAATACTAGTACTAATAGCCTAGCCGAAATTAAATTAGTTAAATATCCTAGGAAATAAAGTCGTAATAAGGATTATTAATAGTAGTAGTTTAAAAACCGAAGTATAAGGGGAGTCTTATAAACTAATAGGGTTTAGGGGTTACTACTTATATAAAATAGCCTTAGACTTATCTAAGAAAATTATAATTAGCTATAATATATAGTTCTATAAAGAACTATAAACTATAAATCTATATAAAATCGTAAAAACTTTATATATTTTAAAAATATTTAGGCTACGAAAAAACTATAGTTAAATTAGTACTACGGGTAATTAAAACCCCTATTAAAGGGGAGTATTAGTTAAACCTAATAGAAAGGTATTAGAATAAAGGTATAAAAGTAAAAAGGAGTTCGAAACCGACTCGGATACGGATAAAAAAGCTACTAATAAAAGTAACCCCGGTATAACTAATAGTATAAGTAGCGAGGACCTTAACCTTTATAAGAATAATTTATTTATAGGGTTATCGATAACTAATTAGAAATTAAAAGTTTTCTAGGTTAATAATAGTATATTTATAGGGCTATATCTAGAAGCCGATCTAAATATACTTAAATATTAAGAGGCTATAATTAAACCCGACTACTAATAGTAGTTATAAGCCCTAAAAGTAGAAATTAAAATACTACTAGAATAAGGTATATTTAAAATTACTTATAAACGGGGTAAAAATATAATTAATAATAAAATAATTTATAAATAGAAGAGAGATATAAATAATTAGGTTATAAGGTATAAAGTACGAATAATTATAAGAGGATTCCGATAGTATAAAAGGATTAATTATAACGAGTATTATATAAGTATAGTTAAGTCTACCTCGTAGAGAATACTACTTATAATTACTACTTCTTTAAATTAAATTAGATATTAGATAAATATAATAAGGGTTTACCTACTAGGAGACTTCTACTATATTATCTTTATAAGGGTTCTACTATAAATCTAGAGGTATATAATATAATACTTTAAAAAAATAGTAAAATAAAATTTTAATAATTAAATAGTAATAAGAGTAGCTAAACCTCTCTATAGCCTAAGATAAGCTGGGTTTAAGTAGTAGTAAAAGTTATATTTAAAATTAAAAAACTTAAATTTTAAGCTAAGTATATACGACTTAGTAATCTATATAAATAAACTAATTAGCCCTATTAATACTATATTATAGGATTAATAAATAAAATTAATTATTATTAATACCTATATTAATAATTTTATTAAAATAAATAAAAGCGAGGTAGGCTTAAAAAGCCTAACTAGAGATCTCTACTAAAACGGTATTAAAGTCGAAATTATAAGTATCCCGGCCTAATATTTTAGAGTAAGAATTATAAATTATACTAATAGTAGTACGAGCCTAGTTTAAAATAAGTACTAGGAATAATTCTAGAGCGATTAAGTATAGTAGATTATAAACTAATCTAGTCCTTAGGCCTTAAGACTATATAAAAGCTTATTAACCCCGATTATAGAGAGGATTAGGTCGGTCTAGAGGAGGCTATTATATTTAGATCCGAAATAGGGTTTTTATAATATATTATAAATATAATATACCTAGATATAGTATATAATATTAATATCTTAATAAAAGGGCTAAAAGTACTTAAAATCGACTACTATAGAATAGCTAAAACTTTACTAAAATATACTAAAAGAACGACGAATATAGGGATAACCTATAGTTAATTAGGGTTTAATTATACTACTAATAACTAAATAGGGTTATATAAGTACTATAATATTAACTTCGGGGTACCCGATTCGAAAAGTACTATAAAATAAGTAGTAATAATTACTAGTAGGGCTATAAATTAATTAATAAAGAAATAAATTATCGTAATAATATTATTAGGAGAATTTAAATATATATTAATATTATTATTAAGTAGAAAATTAACTTAGATTCGGAATATATTTAAAGATTTAGGAATACTTTTATTAGAAGGGAAACCTATCCTAATATTTATAGATAATAAAGTAGTAATTAAAATAGTATTTAAATTTTAAATAGTAAGTAGAATAGCCTATATAAGAAAATACTATTATTATATAAAGTAAAAAGCCGAGGATAATTATATTATAATTAAATTTATACCTAGTACGAAATAAGTAATAGATAATCTAATAAAGTATTTAAGCTAAAAAGTATTTAAAACTTTCTAATAATATCTAAAAATAGAAATAGTAATTCTAGCCCTATTAGTACTAAATAACTAAAAGCTATTCTAGAATACGTTTAGGTAGATTAGCTATATAGTCGACCGATAGTTTAATCTAAAAAAGAGTATAATAACCTAATTTAGAAAGACTAGTTATAGATAAATTTAAATAAAATTAAACCCTATTTAGATATAACTAGCGGCTAGTAGCGATAGCTAGATATACTTATCCGCCTCTTTAAAAAAAGGTTTCTAGTACTTAAGAGCTAAAAACTTTTCTTTATAGATTTTATATAGTTAAAATAGCTTCGTAAAGAGATATATTAATTAAAAATTAATTAAGAATACCTAAGAAAAGTAGTAATTATATATTCTAAAGAGGTACTTATCTATTCTAAACTATATCTAGCTAGATCCGAGCCGATCTAGCTAGATCCGACTAGTTCTAGGCTAATCCTAACCGATCTTAGCCGGTTCTAACCTTTCTAGCACCTATAAATTATTATAACTTATTACCTATACTAAATTCCGACCGTATCGAGCCCTACGTATTAATACCCTCCGACGACCCTACTAAACCCTATCGATTACCCCTTATCTTAATCTTCTTTAGCTACCTACGTAAATTATATATTAAACTTTTTATTAGTTATATCTGCTAAGAAGTTATTTACTCTAATATCCTCTATAATATTATCCTCTCGTAAAGCCCTTACTAGGCTTTATACCTTATCGATATCGACTTTAATTAAGCTAGTGTATTGATTTATTAGGTGCTAGAAAGGTTAGAACCGGCTGAGATCGGTTCGGATTAGCCTAGAACGGGTCGGATCTAGCTAGATCGGCTCGGATCTAGCTAGATATAGCTTAGAATAAATAGATACCTCTCTAGAGTATACGATTACTACTATTCTTAGGTATTCTTAATTAATCTTTAATTAATCTATTACTTTATAAAGCTATCTTAATTATATAAAATCTATATAGAAGAGATTTTAGCTTTTAAGTACTTAAAACCCCTTTTTAAAGAGGCGGATAAGCGTATCCGGCTAGTACTATTAGCTACTAATTAGATTTAAATAAGGTTTAACTTTACCTAAATCTATCTATAACTATTCTTTTTAAACTAGGTTATTATACTCCTTTTTAGATTAAGCTATCGGCCGGCTATATAATTAATCTATTTAAATATACTCTAGAATAGCTTTTAATTAGTTAATACTAATAAGGCCGGAATTACTACTTCTATTTTTAGATACTATTAGAAAGTTTTAAATACTTCTCGGCCTAAATACTTCGTTAAACTATTTATAATTTATTTCGTATTAGGTATAAATTTAATTATAATATAGTTATTTTCGGTTTCTTACTTTATATAATAGTAGTACTTTTTTATATAAATTATTCTACTTATTATTTAAAGTTTAAATACTATTTTAATTATTACCTTATTATCCGTAAATACTAAGATAGGTTTCCCTTCTAATAAAAGTATTCTTAAGTCCTAAAGTATATTCCGAATCTAAGCTAATTCTCTACTTAGTAATAATAGTAATATATATTTAGATTCTCCTAAAGATATCGTTATAATAGTCTATTTCTTTACTAATTAGCTTATAGCCCTATTAGTAATTTTTACTACTTATCTTATAGTATTTTTCGAATTAAGTACCCCGAAATTAGTATTATAGTACTTATATAACTTTATTTAATTATTAGTAGTATAATTAAACCTAAACTAATTATAAGTTATTCTTATATTCGTTATTCTTTTAGTATATTTTAGTAAAATTTTAACTATTCTATAGTAGTCGACTTTAAGTACTTTTAGCCCTCTTACTAAGATATTAATATTATACGTTATATCTAGGTATATTATATTTATAGTATATTATAAAGACCCTATTTCGGATCTAAATACTATAACCTCCTCTAGACTAGCCTAATACCCTCTATAATCGGGGTTATTAAGCTTTTATATAGTCTTAAGGCCTAAGGATTAGATTAATTTATAATTAATTATACTTAATTACTCTAGAATTCGCTTTTAATACTTATTTTAAATTAGGCTTATACTACTATTAGTATAATTTATAATTCTTATTCTAAAGTATTAGGCTAGAACGCCTATTACCTCGACTTTAATACTATTTTAGTAGAGATCTCTAATTAGGCTTTTTAAGCCTACCTCGCTTTTACTTACTATAATAAAATCGTTAATATAGGTATTAATAATAATTAACCCCGTCTATTAATCCTATAATATAGTACTAATAAGGCCTATTAGTTTATTCGTATAGATTACTAAGTCGTATATACTTAGCCTAAAACTTAAGTTATTTAATTTTAAGTATAGTTTTTACTATTACTCGAACCCGGCTTATTTTAGGCTATAGAAGGGTTTAATTACTCTTATTACTATTTAATTAATAAAATTATATATTACTACTTTTTTAAGGTATTATATTATATACCTCTAGATCTATAGTTAAACCCTTATAAAATAGTATAGTAGAAGTCTCCTAGTAGGTAAACCCTTATTATATCTATCTAATATCTAGCCTAATTTAAAGAGGTAGTAATTATAAGTAGTATTCTCTACGAAGTAGACTTAACTATACTTATATAGTACTCGTTATAATTAGTCCTTTTATATTATCGGAATCCTCTCGTAATTATTTATACTTTATACCTCGTAACCTAATTATCCGTATCTCTCTTCTATATATAAACTATCTTATTATCGATTATATTTTTACCTTATTTTTAGGTAAATTTAAATATACCTCGTTTTAGTAGTATTTTAATTTCTACTTTTAAAGCTTATAACTACTATTAGTAATCGGGCCTAGTTATAACCTCTTTATAATTAAGTATATTTAGATTAATTTCTAAATATAGGCCTATAAATACGCTATTATTAACCTAGAAAACCTCTAATTTTTAATTAGTTATCGAAAACCCTATAAATAGGTTATTCTCGTAGGGGTTAAGGTCCTCGGCGCCTATACTACCGGTCGTACTAGGGCTATTTTCGTTAGTAGCTTCTTTATCTATATCTAAGTCGGTTTCGAACTCCTTTTTACTCTTATACCCTCGTTCTAATACTTTACTACTAGGTTTAACTAATACTCCCTTTTAATAGGGGTTTTAATTACCCGTAATACCGATTTAGCTATAGTCTTCTTATAGCCTAAATATTCTTAAAGTATATAAGGTTTTTACGACCTTATTTAGATCTATAGCTTATAGTTTTTTATAGAACTATACGTTATAGCTAGTTATAATTTTCTTAGATAAATCTAAGGCTACTCTATATAAGTAGTAACCCCTAAACTCTATTAATTTACCGGACTCCCTTTATACCTCGGTTTTCGAACTACTATTATTAATAATCTTTATTACGACCTTACTTCCTAGGATTTTTAATTAGTCTAGTTTCGGCTAGGCTATCGGTACTAGTATTTTACTAAATAAGTTAGGTAATAGTAGTCTAAATTAATACCTATTAATATAGCCCTAATATACCTCTATAGGGGTTTTATTTTATACTACGGCTTTACTTATTATATAATTAATTAAGTCTATATACGCTTTTAGTATATATAGCTAGAATTCTTAGGGGATTTCTCTATTAATTATTACTAATTATATCTAGGTAAAGATCGTTCTAAATCCTACTTCCGCGATACTACCCTACTCTAGGGAATAAATTAGGGTAGGCTCTAGCCTAATACCCCTCTTTAAGTAGTATTCTCTAATAGTACTAATATTAATATCGGTACTATTATCGTACTAAATCTAGGTTATTAGGGTCTTAAACTCCGCTACGAATATCTTTAATAGGGCTAAGTACTAATCTACTACTTTAATTTTACTTATAATAATAATTACTTTCCTAAACCTAGAAGTATTATCTATTACTTAAATTACGTATCGTACTATAGGTAAGGCGGGTCTATTCGAGGATATATCTAAAGTTAACCCTTTTCTAGGAATAACCTTATAAGGCTAATAATATTTAGGGGTATATTATAATAACTTCGACTTATCGTATACTACGTATACTATTTTATCTACTAATTATTTAATTTTATAAGGGCTAATCCTAATTAGTTTAGTAATATCCGTATATTTATAAGTTATAGCTAGAATATCTAGCCCCGGGTATACTATCTTTTAGTAGATAAGCTATACCTCTCTACTTTATCTCTAATAAAGCTAATTTCCGGCTCCCTTTTAGAATTAGTTTTTACTAGGAATACGATAATTATATTATTACCTTTTTTAAATAAGTTTATTAGTTCTTAGGGTAATACCTCGCCGACTTTTTAGGGGTTTTTACCTAAGTAGAAGTTATCGTCTACTATTCGGGCTATAACTTACTTATCTAGGGTACGAATTTTATTATTTATAATCTTACCCTTTTTTAGTATTAGATCTTTTTTAAAATAATATAGATAAGGAAATCTAGGATAATTACGATATTTATAAAAGTTAATTACTTTACTATATTTTCGTCGACGATTAGTTTAATTATAGCTAAATATATATAAGTAGCTTTTATAAAGCCCTTACCCGTCTTAAAGGTATACCTAGTAGGTAACGCTTTTCTAGACCTTAGAACTACCCTCGTTAACTCGTTACTAATATAAATATCTAACCTTATATCGAATAACTATAATCGAGCCCGGTACTATTCTATTACTATTACTAAAAAGTATACTAAATGTTAGGCCTTTTAGCGATTAGGGTACGTAAGTTAGAGCGTAAAGGCGTCGTAATCCTAGTATATAAACGTATCGTAGATAGAGTATAGATATAGTATAGATCGTATATAGTTAATTAAAGCTTCTATTATAATAATAGTAGTATAACCTTTACGAGGAGCTAGATCCCTTTTTTCTAATAGGTTCCCCTTTTATCCTTATATAGGCGTATACCTCCTAACTACCTCCTTTATCCCTTTTAGACTATATCCCTAGCTTATAGGCTTTATTTAAGACCCTTTTTATCCCTTATATAGCTAGCTAGTACTATCTACTATATTATACTCGTACTAGTCTATAATAGAGTACCCCTTCTACTAGTAGGTCGCCCCGATATACTTATAGTATATAGTAATTATAATTTAATATTTATTTTTTTAAGAAAATATTATCGTAGTATAATTTAGGTATAGTTAGTATATTATATAATTCTCTTTTTTAAAATAGAAAAATACTTCGTAAAACTTAGGGTTAGTAATATATAATACTTTTTTAGTCTCTTCTAGGGGTTAAAGGCTAGTTTAATAAATACTTTTTCTATTTTATATAAATTCTTATAGTAATAGTATAGCTTTTTTATCTAAATCTTATAACTTTTTTCTATTTTTCTTTTTTTTCCTCTCTTCTTATAGGTTCTTTTTATTCTTCTTCTTTTTCTTTAGTACTAGTACTAGTACTAGTATTATTATATTTTATTTAATACTTATTTATAAAGCTATAGAGGAGATAGCGTATAAGAAAAACGAGGAGGAGGCTAAGTAGAAGGAGGAGGAGAATAAGAAAAGAGAAGTAGCGGCTAGGTATAAAGACGATACTAAGAAAAAGAAAATAAGAATAACTAAAAGTATTATAATAATACTAGGAGAGCGTAATTCTACTAATACTACTACTAATAATACTCGTAATTCGTTATATTATTTACTATTAGTCTCTAAAAGTAATAATAATAATAATAATAATAATAATAATAGTATTATACTTACGCCTCGACGTAGCGTTAAGTAGTTAGCTCGTATAGTAACTACTCTTCCTCTATATCCTCGATACGAGATTATAGGCCTTATATAGTATACCTTTTACTAACCTTTTCTTATAGTATTTCTCTTTACTAATATAGTATTTTAAACTCTCTAAGAATATTCTACTATACGCCTAATATATCTAAAAACTCGTAGATTAAAGTTATTAGACTAATACTACTAGATACTAGCGATATCTTATCCCTTTTAGTTATATATATTTTATTTTATCTATATACTTTAAATACGCCGCTAATATACGTCTCCTAGTACGCTTAACTAAGTATCGGTACTACTAATATATAAGTAGCTATAGCGGGTACTACTACGATTAGATATCTAGTTACGAGATTACTAATACCTAGGATTAGTTCTATAATTACTACTAAGTTAATATAAATAAAAAATTCGCTATATATACCCTTCTCCCTTATCTTAGTATACTAACTATAAGGACTATTACGGATACTACTAAAATCTATAAGAGAGGCAGTAGTAGTAATAATAGTAATAATAATAATAGTAATAATAATAATAATAATTTCCGAGACTATCTCGAAGGTCTAGAATACTATATTATTAGGACTCTACTAGAGGTATTAAATAAGTATATAGAGCGTATTTATAGCTATTTTAACTATTTAATAGGTCTAATAAATAATAATAAGGGTAGGGGCGAGGATAAGAGTAAAGATAAAGGTAAGGATAAGGGTAAGGGTAAGGGTATCGGGGGTACTTCCAGGGCTCTAGGAGCCGGGGGCCGTTCTTCTAGTATCTAATAAATATAGCTATATTATATAGCTCCTAATAATATATTATTTTATCGTATTATTCCTTCTTATATTATAGTAGTATTTTTATAGTACCTCTATAGATTTTTATTCCGCGATTCGTACCTAACCTCTTTTTTAAAATTTTCTTTATTTTTCCTTATACTCCTACTATATCCTTTTATTATTAAAGTATTTTTAGGGTTTTTAAGTATCTTCGTCTTTATTATATCCTAACTATCGTACTCTATATAACCTATTCTTTCTATTACTTCTATAATCTATAATAAAATCGACTTTATATATAGTTTCTCCGTTAAAAGGGTTATCTAATAGTATTTCTAGGGTTTTATTAGGCTTATAGATATAAGGTTTAAGGCTTTATACGTTAAATACGCCGTAAATATATATTATTAATAGGAAGTTTAATTCGACGGCGTTTCTAGATAACTTAATTAATTTAATTTAGTAGAAGCCTATTTATTTAAGTCTTAGTTTAAGATATAATTATAAGAGGTTAATATTTTTCGTATTTAATAGGACTTATTAGTTAACCTAGAAAGAGTACTCTTTTTACTTCTTATTATACTATCGAGATATAAATACCTATACTTTTAGTAAAGCTTCTCTTATAAGGTTTTTATCTTTTACTATTATCTCTACTCGGTTCTCTACTTCCTCGGCGCGCTTATATAGTATTCTTATAGTATTATAAGGTATACGTAGCTCGTACTTAAATAAAAGCTTCGCCGGGGTTTATCTTATTACCGAATACTTAGACGTATTATACGTAGTTTAAACTAGTAGTAGCTAGTTATTCTAGTCGTTTTAATATTTCGAATAGTAATTTCTAAAGTACTATTCTAAAACCTAGTTTTATCTCTCTATTTACTTATCGGTTTAAGGGTAGAAACTAATACTTAACTTTCTTTTAATAAATAGGAGGTCGTAAAAACTAGACTACTATTTATTTATAAATACCGAACCTCTATCCGATATTATTCCTATTAGTAGCCTATAGGATTAGAAGATTTTATCTAAAAATAACTATACTAGATCTATACTATAGATATACTTTAAATAAAGGATATACTTAATTTATTTTATAAATCTATTTATAATTACTAAAATCGAATTATAGTACCCGCTTTTTTTAGAGGATATTAAGGGTAGGTCTATAATAAAATTAATAGTAATCTCTTACTATAAGCTTTAAAGAATAAGTAGGGGTTTAAGTAAACTATATAATTTCTTTAGTAATAGTTTAAACGCCTAATATATACTATAAATATATACCTACTACTTAGTATCCTTATTAATATTAGGCTAGAAAAATATACTTTTAATACGAGTTATTATCTTAAATATACCCTAGTATTTAGTATATAGGTTATTATAGTATAAGTATAATACTTTAGCTTTTAGACTATCTAAAGTATATACTTTATTATTCCGATAGAGTAGACTATACTCTTTAAACTAAATAGTTAATTTAGTTCTCCTAGATACGTTTTTAATATAGGATATCTAGGACTATCTCCGTTTAGTAATAAAGGTATCCTTTTAATATACCTCGTAGAATACGTCTTTAAATATAGTATTTTTAATAAAATCTAATTATAGATTTAAATTAAAGAGTATAATACGTACTACTTTACTATCCTCTTTAAGGGTAGGGTTAGCCGTTTCCTCCCTATCGATAACGGAAGATACTATAGATTATCTTCCCTAATAGTAGGAAAACTTAAAGCGTATACTTAGATTACTATACTATTACTTAGATATCCTATTACTAGCTTTAAAAGTCCTATCTCCTTAGGCTAGATATAGAGGTATTAATTTAGAAAGCTTATAATATACTACTAGAATACTAGCCTTAACTTAAAAAGAGTATTCTATAATAGGGTAATATTTAATAAAATTATTTAATACTATTACTATATATCTAATATACTTCTATAGTATAGTATCTTTATTTATAAAACGTAATTAAAACTAAAGTACGATAGCCTATCTCGCTTCTCTTCTCTCTATAGGGTTATTAAAATCTAGCTTTTACGATAGAGGATCTACTAGGTTCTTCTACCCCGGAAGATAAATAATCGTAAAATTAAAAAAAGCTAGGTATAATAATACTATTATTTATTTTAGAGATAACTAGGGTTTTAATAGTAGATATTTAATATTTAAATAATCTATTTTTATATCTATAAGTACTAAGGTATACGCGAGGTAATACCTCTAAATCTTAAAACTCTTATAAATAGTTAGAAGTTCTACGTCTAGGCTATTATAGTATAATTTAGTATTTTTAAGCTTTTTTAATATAAAAGCTATAAAGGTCTACGCCCTTATAGGCTACTTCTAGTTAAAGATAGCTCTAATTATAAAGTCTAAAGTATTAGTCTTAATATAGATAAGGTATTTAAGCCGGAAGTAGGCTAGTATACTAGCTTTTATAAAAGCCTTCTTTAGTTCTTCTACTACTTACTAGCCCTTATCCCCTATATCTAGGGGTCTTATACGGAGCTATTTTCTTTAAATCTTCTTTTATCGAGCTATAAAAAGCTTCTTATATATAGTTATAGTATTATCCTAATATATTAAATTACTTAAAAGAACTATAATTCTACTATAATTCTTAATAAACCGCCTATAGTAACTAGTTAATCTAGTAAATAATATAATATCTTATATTAATCGAGGCTTAGGCTAATCGAGTATCTCCTTAACCCTTATAGGATTTATACTAATTCCCCTAATACCTACGACTTAATTAAAATAGCCTACTTCGTTAGTCTCGAACTTATACTTTTTAGGGTTCTTATAAAAGCTAGTATCTCGAAGGGCTTTAATAATTATTTTAATATAATTAATATATTCTTCCGGTATATTACTATAGATAAGTATATTATTTATATATACGATATAGTAAGTATTTATAAAGTCTTTTAGGATATTTTCTATATAACTTTAAAATATACTAGGTATATTTATAAGCCTAAATAGTATTACTATATATTTAAAGTACCTATATCGATATTTCTATACTATCTTCTATTTATCGCTTTTACGAATACGTATCCTATAATACGCGTTCTTAAAGTCTAGTTTTAAGAAAACCTTAGTTTTCGATAAGTATTCGAGGATAATATTAATTAATAGAAGAGGTATACGATTTTTCTTTATAATAGCGTTAAATTTATAGTAATTTATATATAATTATAAAGTACTTCTTTTTTTAGTATAAAAAGGACTAAAGCTTTTAGAAGGCTATTACTTCTACGAATTTATCCTAGGTCTAGAGCTTATTCTATATATTTTTTAAAAGTCTTTAACTCTTTCTTATATAATAAGTAAATAAAAGTATACTTAAGGGGTAAGCTTTTTAAATCGATTATATAAGTTTTCCCGCCTAGTAGGGGTAATCTATTTATAGTTTCTATATCTAGGAACTTCTCTTCTTTATTAGTCTACTAACTAGGGCGCTTTTATAGTATAGCTATAGTATTTTTATCTTTATTATAATCGAGTATATAGGCGAATTTAGTTATTATATTCTATAAATACTCTAATAATATACTAATTACTTAATATATTACTATACCTAGAAGGTCTCGCCTCTATATAGGGGTAATAATAAGAAGTTTCTTTAGGGGTACCCCTATATATTATAGGTATATATAAACTATTATAGTATTCTTAGTATATCGTATTTCTTCTAAAATAAAGATTAATTTAATACTATCTTATCCTTCTTTTAAAAGGCGATAATACTACTAGCCCTTTAAGAAATATATATTAAAGTCTACTTTTATTAACTAATCTAGCCCGATTACTATCTAGTACTTAGGATTATAGATCTTTATAATAATCGTATTATAACTAAAAATTTAAGTTTTTTTTTCTAAATTTATAATTTATATAATAGTAGTTACTCTTCTTCTTATTTTTATATCTTTTTAGGCTACTAGGGTATTAATTATATCTCTTATAGGAGTAAGTATAGCCCTACCTTTTTTCTTCTACTAGGTTTTTTCGATTATAGTTTATAATTTAGCCCTTATATTTAGAAGAGTACTTATATTTTCCTACTAATATCCTATTTTTATTATAATAAGTATAATAAATCCCTTCTTCGTAAAAATAAGTTATCGGGTTTTATCCTAAAGTCTAGTTCTAATTATCGGTACTCTATTACTATTTAATTTCTCTTATATAGCTATTTTAGCTAAAAGAGGGGGTAGGCTATAGTTTTTAATTATATAAGACCTTCTACTATACTAAGTATAGTTTAAAACTATATACTAGGGTCTTATATAATTTATAAGCTTATAATTATAGTACTTAAGTATAGAAGAATCTCTCCTTACCCTATACCTTTAAAGTATATTTATAATATAACTAAGATAAAACTACTTATTAATTATACTATTTTTCTAAGCTTTTAGGAGGTTTATAAATAGGTTTTCTAGTATATTATAAGTTCTTTTAGTACTTCTACTTTAAATCCTTATTACGATTATTCTTATACTTTTTATCTTTTAAATAGTAGGTCTATTATAGGGGTTTTTCCTCGGCTAAAACGAAGTTTTTTAGTTCTTAGAGGGTAGGGGGAATAGAATTAGCTTTAGGGATAATAATTTTCTTATTTTTTTTATTAGTAGTATAGTAGATAATAAATACTTAGAAGAATTCGGGGAGTTCTTATAAAATTTTAGCTTTAATTCTTAGGAAATTATAAATTAAAATAATTAATAATTTATATTCTTATTATTATTAATCTATTAATATTACTATAGTATTTCTACTATATAAGTAAAGTAGGGTTAGTTCTAAGTCTAAGAACCCTAAGAAATCGTTTTAAATAACCCTAGATATCTAATTATTATAAGTACTAGCGATATATATAGTCTAATAAGTCCTAGTTTATTTCCTAAAATTAGTTTATTCTAGTATTACTTTCTCGATATTATTTTTAATTTTATATAAATTAATAGTATAATATAACTACTATAGAAAAGTATTTTTATTTTCTTCTAAGTTCTTTTTAAATTTAATAAGTAGACTTATTTATAGAATTATTATATAAGTCTTATTAAATACCTAGGGTTTATCCTCCTTTTTCTAGGCTATTTATATAGCGTATATATTTTAGTCTACTTTACTCTAGATTTTAGGCTAGGTAAATAAATTAAAAGTTATAATACTATTATTTAGTTAATATTAGTATTTTTCTATTACTATTATAGTATATTTATAATATTATTCTTTAATAACTTCTTTTAAGAGTACTAGTAGATCTAAAAAAAGAGGAGGAGAAAAAGAAAAGGTCTATAAAATACGGTAACTAATTCGGTCTTTTCTTAGATAAGAGAACCTCTAACTTATTCTACCTATTATCCTTTTTCTTCTTTATCTTATAAGGCGACCGAGTAGCTATAAGTAGTAACTATTTTAGCTTATTATATATAAAATATAATTAAATATCGGATTACTATATATATAGTATAATTAAATATATAGCTTATAGCTATAAGTATATCTTTATAGTATTCTTACGATATCTCCGGTCCCTAAGGCCTATTAGTCTATAAAATAGGTAAAGGTTATTCTATTAGGCCTTTTAGTACTTAAGGTATATAAGTTAGAGAGTAAAAGTATCGTAATCCTATTATATATACGTATTATAAATAAAATTTAGATATAGTATAGATCGTATATAGTTAATTAAAACTTCTATTATAATAATCGTAATATAATTTTTATAAAGAACTAGATCCCTTTTTTCTAATAGGTTCCCCTTCTATCCTTATATAGGCGTATATTCTTAGCTACCCTTTTTTCTATCCCTAAACTCTATCCCTAGCGTAAAAGCTTTATCCCTAGTATAAAAGTTTCTTCTAGGACCTATTTTTATCCTTTATATAGGCGTCTATTACTACCTGCTATACTACACTCGTGCCAGTCCATAATAATTAGTTATATCCGCTAAGAAGTTATTTACTCTAATATCCTCTACGATATTATCCTCTCGTAAAGCCTTTACTAGACTTTATACTTTATAGATATCGACTTTAATTAGGCTAGTTATTACGAGCTTTTTATAGCCTTTTTCTAGAAAAATAAATAGATTTTTATTATTTAATTTACTAATATCGATATAAGTTTTAATAAGGATAAGTAATATAACTTTAGTATTCTTTATAATAAACCCGTAGAGGAAAAAGTAGAAGATTTTTTTAATAACTAGTATTTTCGTTATATTAGTAAGTAAAAGTAATAGTAATTTAAATAAATTTATAAGTATTTAAATAGGTTTATTTAAATCTAATAGAAAATAGTATAGAATCTCTAAAAAGAAAGCCTACTTTTTATACTAATAAAAGCTCTTCTTATAGCTAATAATAATAGAGTTTTCCGTATAATTTACTTAGTAATATATAAGGAGACTTTTAGATATAGATTAAGTTCCGGTTATTTATAGTTTAGCTTTCTTTAGTATAATTACGAAAATTTATTACGAAAATTTATTAAATTTATACTAGTTATTAAGTTTTAAAAATAAAGGGTATTATATCTTAATATATTTTTTATCGTAGTATAGCTTAGATGGGTTTAAAATCTATCTAGCTATACGAATCTTTAATTCTAAATAAATATACAATAGATACTAGTTACTATATTTAAAAGACAGGGGGTATCGCGTCTTACTGTATTATCTGTTGGGATATCTCGCTGAACTACAAGATCAATTATTAAAGATAGTGCGATAGTACGAGCACATAATATTCCCAAGTCTACACGATAGCACGCCATAATAAGATGATAAGGATATAATTTGATATGAGGGTAGGGATGAATAAAGATACCACCATCCTGTTATTTCGGCCTCATTCGATGCAGGATCTTAACAGTATCCTTGCTATATAGGTAGCTAGCACCACTCCAGATAGTGGTTAGGGCCACGACATATCTTCCAAAGCAAATATTAGCAAACACGAAAACGGTAATCGAGCGACTCAGAAGTACTGACTGTATTGCGGCAAGAGGTGTGGATATATCCGAAGCTATCACTGGCGACACCATAGTAAGGCCGATGAGACAGAGCTGCAGGGCTGTATTGTACTTGCTAATTGTGGTTGGGCGTACCTCGGCTGAGGGCAATGAGAAGTCCCAGTACCGCGTCAGCGTCTTTGGGGGTGGCAAGGAGATCCAGCGATAGTAGAGGGCGGAAACGCCCAGAGCAACATCACGGAGGATGATTACGGTGGCGAGCCAGACTAGACATCGGAAGTACGGCTCGGGAGGCATTTTTAGAGTTAGCTTGGCAGTACTCTGGTTGTCATAACCTTGGCGAACCTAGAACTGACCAGGAAGCGTGCTCTTCGCCGCAAGGCATATGGTTGCTACCACCATGAGGCACTTGTCCGCCATAGGGTCGATAATAGTCCCAACAACAGTCCTGCTGTTCCATTGTCGGGCAATGTAGCCGTCTACAAAATCGGTGGCACCGGCATATGCAAAGACAGCGAGGGCCCAGGTGTGGCTATCATGAAGAATCAAGTATCCAACAATCGGTGCAGCAATCAGCCGCGAGAACGTTAATAAGTTTGGAAACGTATATATATTTTCGCGGGACTGTGTAGTATGGTAGGCGGTCTGAGGCTTAATCAGCGCGTCACCTGGCTTTTGGCCACGAGTTGTCGTGTCTTTATAAGAAGATGTGGGTGGTTTTTTGCCGGGAATGTCGTGTTTGGAGAGACATCGCTTGAACGACGGTGGTGGCAACCTATGCAGATCGGCCCAGAAAAGTCTGCTGCGTGATCGAAGAAGAGCCCCTGCGGACAATGGTAGTTGTCCAAATAACCTTTGGTGCCCTCTTACAAGAGGCATAACGAAGCATGTGACGCCGCCAGGAGGTGGAGGGAGGATGTAAAGCTCGCCTATTTTGGAGGGGTAGGACCTTCGCATATGCATCAGATCCCCAAACGCGCTAGTGTTTTCTCATTAAACTTATTAATAGCTACGCGTTATAATACTTTGTGTTGATTTGTGGGTGCTAGAAGGTGTTAGAACCGGCCTCCATTTTTCGAGCCTCACTCTGCTCCGATTAGGTAAAGTCGCTTTAACCTATGTAGTTATACATCTAGATAAGCACCAGATAAGCAACTATTAAACGTATTATATAGTAAAAAAGCCTATAAAAACGCGAATAAATTTATTAAAAATAATCTAAAATAATATATTAATACTTTAAGTTAGAATCTAATATATACTTTTTCCCCCGATTTTATACGATTTTTTCTTATATTTTTATTCCTAATAAAAGTATAAGCTTTTTTTCTACGTATATAACTTATTTAAATAAGTAACTTCTAAACGTATCTTATAATAAATAACCCTATAAAATATAAATAATTTTTTTTAAATTTAAATAAAACTAAATATAAATTAATAAGAGTTTTATCTATTATATAAGACTATTTCCGACTATATACGATTTTATCTTTATTTTTTATTAATATTTAAAGTTAAACTATCTCTTTAGTATGTTTACTAAAGAAAGTACTTTATAAAGGGTTGATGCGACTTTACCTAATCGGTGTTGACGGTAACGCGCTATAAATAGTAGTTTAGGGTACCGATAGACTTTTATTAATTAGATAACGAGAGTAAGCTAAATAAAGCTCTTATAGAGTCTAAAATAAGGTTTCTTTATTCGTAATATAGTTATATAATTATAACCTCTTAGGTCTTACGGGTTTTACCTTATAATATTACCCCTTCTCTCTCTCCTTTTTAGTATTAAGTCTTTTTTATCGTACTTTTAAATACCTTATTCTTATTATATAGTACTTTTTCGGGCTATTATTCTATCGGATATTCCCCTATTTTACTTCTTAGTTATTTAAAGCTATAGTACTTTCGATATTTTCTAGGCTCGTAGGAGTAGGGGTCTTATATTTAGCTTATTTTACCTATACGATATATTTATTCTTATATTTTCTAGTATAAAGGATTATCTTTACCCGGAATTCGTACTTTTTATTTATTATAATTAGTAGGGTAATCTTATTATATAACTATTATAATAGTAGGCCCTTATACTCCGCCGAATATAAGAGGTCTAAATAGAAACGATTATAAATACTAGTATTATAAACTAGCATAAGTATAGTATAGCAGATAGTACTAGCTGGCTATATAAGGGATAAGAAGGGTCTTAGATAAAGCCTATAAGCTAGGAATATAGTCTAAATAAAATAAAGGAGGTAGCTAGGAGGTACGCGCCTATATAAAGAGAGAAGGGAAACCTACTAGAAAAAGGGTGATTTAGCTCCTCGTAAAAATTATACTACTATTATTACGATAAAAGCTTTAATTAACTATATACGATTTATATAATATTTATACTTTATCTATAATACGTATATATAATAGGATTACGATATATTTACTCTCTAATTTATATATCTATATATTAAATAACCTAATAGAATAACTTTTACTAATCCTATATACTAATAGGCTTTAAGGACTAGAGATATTATAAGAATACTATAAAGATACGCCTATAACTACGAGCTATATATTTAATTATATTTTATATATAATAAGCTAAAATAATTACTACCTATAGCTACTCGGTCGCCTTATAAGAGGAAGAAGAAAGAGGATAATAGGTAGAATAAAATAGAAGTTCTCCTATTTAAGAAGAAACCGAATTGGTTACTATACTTTATAGACTTTTTCTTTTTTCTCTTCTCTTTTTAGATCTACTAGTACTCTTAAAAGAAGTAATCGAAGAATAATATCGTAAATATATTATAGTAATAATAAAAGAATACTAATATTAACTAAATAATAGTATTATAACCCTTAATCTATTTACTTAATTTAAGATCTAGAAGGAGGTAAATTAAAATATATATACTATATAAATAACTTAGAAAAAGGAGGATATATTTTAAGTATTTAGTAAGATTTATATAATAATTCTATAAATAAGTCTACCTATTAAATTTAAAAAAAACTTAAAAGAGAATAAGAATACCTTCTTATAGTAGTTATACTATACTATTAATTTATATAAAATTAAAAATAATATCGAGAAAATAAAACTAAAATAAGCTAATTTTAGGAAATAAATTAGAACTTATTAGACTATATATATATCGCTAGTACTTATAATAATTAGATATCTAAAGTTACTTAAAACGATTTCCTAGGGTTTTTAGACTTAGAACTAACCCTATTTTACTTATATAGTAGAAATACTATAGTAATATTAATAGATTAGTAGTAATAAGAATATAAATTATTAATTATTTTAATTTATAATATCCTAAGAATTAAAACTAAAATTTTATAAGAATTCCCTAAACTCTTTTAAGTATTTATTATTTACTATACTACTAATAAAAAAAGTAAAAAGATTATTATCCTTAAGGCTAGTTCTACTCCCCTTACCCTCTAAGAGCTAAAAAGCTTTACTTTAGCCGAGGAAAAACCCCTATAGTAGACCTACTATTTAAGGGATAAGGGGTATAAGAATAATTATAATAGGGATTTAAAGTATAGAGGTACTAAAAGACCTTATAATATATTAGAAGGCCTATCTATAAACTTCTTAGAAGCCTAGAAAAATAATATAATTAATAAATAACCTTACTTTAGTTATATTATAAATATACTTTAGGGGTATAAGGTAAGGAAAGACTTTTCTATACTTATATATTATAAATATAAGCTTATAGGCTATACGAGACCCTAGTATATAACTTTAAATTATATTTAGTATAGTAGAAGGTCCTATATAACTAAAAACTATAGCCTACCCCCTCTTCTAGCCGAAATAACTATATAGGAGAAGTTAGATAGTAATAGAGTACTAATAGTTAGAATTAGACTTTAGGATAAAATCCGACGATTTATCCTTATAAAGAAAGGATTTATTATACCTATTATTATAAAAGTAAAATATCGGTAAGAAGATATAAGTACTTTTCTAGATATAAAAACTAAATTATAAATTATAATTAACGAAATTTAATAGAAGAAGAAAAGTAGGGCTATACCTACCCCTATAAGAGATATAATTAATACCCTAATAGCCTAAAAAAATATAAAAATAGGAGGAAAAGTAATTACTATTATAAAGATTATAGATTTAGAAAGAAAAACCTAGACTTTTAGTTATAATATAATTATTACGAAGATCTACGATCTTAAGTATTAGATAGTAATAGGGCTAAATTAGTTAATAAAAGTAGACCCCGATATCTATTTCTTAATAAGCTAGTAGTATTATTACTTTTTAAAAGAAGGATAGGATAGTATTAAGTTAATCTCTATTTTAGAGGAAATATAATATACTAGGAATACTATAATAGCTTATATATACTTATAATATATAAGGTTACTTTTAAAGAAACCTCCTATTACTATCCTTATATAAAAGTAAGACCTTTTAAATATAGTAGTATATTAAGTAATTAGTATATTATTAGAGTATTCGTAGAATATAATAATTAAATTTACTTATATATTTAATTATAATAAAAATAAGGATACTATAGCTATACTATAAGAGCGCTTTAACTAGTAGACTAACGAAGAAGAGAAGTTCCTAGATATAGAGGCTATAAATAGATTACCTTTACTAAGCGGAAAAACCTATATAATCGATTTAGAAAACTTACCCCTTAAGTATACTTTTATTTACCTACTATATAGGAAGGAATTAAAGATTTTTAAAAATTATATAGAATAAGCTCTAAACTTAAAATAGATTCGTAGAAATAATAGTTTTCTAAAAGTTTTAGTTCTTTTTATACTAAAAAAAGGAAATACTTTATAGCTTTATATAGATTATTATAAGCTTAATACTATTACGAAGAAAAATCGTATACTTCTTCTATTAATTAATAATATCCTCGAATACCTATCGAAAGTTAAGGTTTTCTTAAAATTAGACTTTAAGAATACGTATTATAAAATATATATTCGCGAAAGCGATAAGTAGAAGATAATATAGAGATATCGATATAGATACTTTAAATATATAGTAATACTATTCGGGCTTA
>JAOYNU010146719.1:0-21589 GCA_026745395.1 Tympanopsis confertula
TGGCTTGAAGGGCGCCCGCCCCCTCCCCTCCTTTCGCCTGACAATGGAGCCGGTACAGCCTGATAGCAAACGCCCTCGCTTATCAACAAATTGGTCCGCAGCTGGTCCCGCATCGCTGCCCTCCCCGAGTCCGTACCAGCACCAACATCAACATCACCAGTCTCACTACTCGCGCTCCCTCGACGGTTCGTCTGGTACAACCCCGGGTGCTGGTGCTGGTGTCTCCCCCCCCCTACCCCCTCACGAGGACCGCCGGCACCACGACCAGCAGGATCCGTACGGCCGCCAGCCATCAACGCCAACCCATGCACCATCGCACCCGCCCCCGTTCCCCCACGTATTCAACCTCCGCGACGGCATCAAGCGAGACCCCGGAGAGGACATGGTCCCGCTTGCACGCAGAGCCCCCTCGAATGGCGACGGCCTTCCCGCCACCCCAAACACGATACCCCCGCCGTCGCCCTACACCGATGATCCGCGCAGGCACATGGCCCTCGACACAGGCGCTAACATGAACCAGCCGTACCGCCCGTCGGCGTACGCGACACACGGCACCATGTCTCATCCTCAGCTCTACGACGGGCTGCCGGCCCACCACTCGGCAGATTCCACAATATACAGCGTCTTCCCCACGGCCGTGTCAAACACAAAGCGCAAAGCCACGCGCGCCTCGCAGGTTTGTTTGTCCGACCTGCGTCTTTGTAATGTTACACTTGGGTTGCGTGCTCCGAGAAACTGATCCCTCTTGACCCTGTCCCCCCCTCCCTCCTCCAGGCTTGCGATAGCTGCCGCCAGCTCAAGGCAAAATGCGACGAGACCAAGCCGTGCAAGGGCTGCAGGGAAAAGGGTCTCGAGTGCAAGTACAGGGACCCGATACCAAAGGCCACCGACAAGGCGCAGGCCGATATCCTCGACGGCATCAACGACGTGAAGCAGATGATCAAGGCCTTCTCCTCCGAGATGGGCCAGATCATGATGAGAATGTCCAAGCTCGAGTCGGCCCTCCAGCAGGTCAACCCCAGCTTCGACCCCAAGCTGGCCGACATCAAGACTGACGGAGACCAGACCATGAGGGAGGCGTCGTACACCGACTCGGAGAACGGCCCGATGCAGCCCATGCCCGACGAGGAGGAGGAGATGGAGGAGAACCCGGGCCCCCCCGTTGCGCCGGGCGAGCCTGCCATCCCCATCAACCACACCACCCTGGCCGGCCTCCTCCTGGGCTGGCCCGCAATCAAGGACTTTGTGCAGGACCTGCTGGAGAAGGAAAAGATCGAGTTTGTCGGCGAGTACCCCATCAGGCAGGAGCAGGAGCGCGGGCTCCTGAGGGTCTACGGCCGCGGCGAGGGCCACGACTCGAGATTCGCAAAGGATGACCACGGCGTCATCGACATTGGCGACGACCTGTCCGATATAGCGTCGCCGGCTGCCGACTGGGGCACTCTCGGTTCCGGGCCTCTCGAGACCAAGACATCGTCCGGCTTCGGCGGCCCCATCGACAGCAGCCCCGACTTCTCGCCCGACATTGTGTGGTCCTACGTCAAGAGCTTCCGCGACAACATCCTCAACATGATGCCCATCATTATGCCCAACGAGCTCAACGCCATGGTCCAGGCCTTCCTCGAGAGCATGCCTCCCAAGTCGGCCAAGTCGGCGTCGACGCCCACCATCACCAAGGGCTTTGCCGTCCAGAGCCCTGTCGAGTCGGTCGGCTCCAAACGAAAGCGGTCGCCGAGCCCCGACGGCTCCCGCTCCAGCACCGCATCCTCCAAAACGGCCAAGCCTCTACGCACCATCACAAATGCCGTCGTCCTCGTCGCCCTCGCCCTGGGCAAGATCTGCCAGCACAAGGAGGGCGTCCCTGACGTCGTCCAGACGAGCAGCCCGTCTCACGGATCGCCCCTCTTCCGCAACGGCGTCCCGGCGTCGCCAACCCAGCTGTCGCCCTCGTTGCGCTCGCAGTCGAGCGGCCTGCCCTCGCCCAACGAGTTCGAAAGGCGACGCTCATCTCACGGCGGTCTTATCTCGCGCCCCACGTACTCGTCCAAGAGAAACCACGAGGTCATACCCGGCCTCGAGTACTTTGCCTACGCCACCGACATCATCGGCAACCAGCTCGGTGGCACGTCGATGAAGCATGTGTGGGCCAGCGTGCTTGCTGGCCTGTACCATGGCCAGCTCGGCAGAGTCATCGAAAGCTACGCCTACATATCCAATGGAAGCAAGATCTTGCAGATCATTATGCGGCCGTCAGTTTTGTTCTCCCCCTCAAAAAAAAAAAAAAAAAAAAAAAAAGAGCAATTATCAGCTGACAATCGACAACGTAGGAGCCTCGACCGCCTTCGCAAGATTCGCGAGAACGCGCCTGACTCGGTCATTACCAGAAGGCGAGACAATCAAATAGCCTTTGCCTTTTGGACCTGCCTCCAGCTCGAGAGGTGAGCTCTCCCAAGTAACCGGCAACGGAGACGATGAAATGGTAGCTGACGTGCAGCAGTGACATCCTTGCCGAGCTTCCGCTGCCTCACTCTGGAATCCTGGCCCACGAGGACTGCATCCCGTACCCCAACATTGTACTTTCCGAGGACACGTACGAGCCGCGTATCTTTGAGAGCTTCATGGCACAGCTGTACCTCCGACGCCACCTCAACTCGATCCACAAGATGTTCTACCATCCCAACGCCGACATCCGTCTCAACCCGGGCGAGGAGGACTTTTCAGACATGACTGTAGTGCAGGACCGTGTGCGCACCATGGCCTGGGTCTCGCCCAGCTTCCACTTTGGCGAGTCCGACCCGCCTGCAGACGACATTCTTGCTGCCCGCCTGCGCGCCAAGTACTGGGGCGCCCAAGTCATCACGTACCGCCCGTTTATCAAGCAGATACTGCAATTCACACACGACATGGGGAGTGCCGGCAACAATGTCGACATCAGGGCCTACAGCCAGCTTAACCCCAGAGCCATTGAGTATTCAAAGCTGGGCATCCGTGCCCTGATTGAAAGCACGAGAGCGTTCCACAATCTCGGCCAGGACAGGCCCATCATCACCAACGTCTTTGGAACCGCACATGCGTAGGTTTATTATTATTTTCTTTCTTTCTTTTTATGATACATAGATTAACATTTTTATTCCAGACAATGGGGCAACATGCTCGTGCTTGGCGCCACGTCCCTGGACCCGTTCCTGGGCCAGTTTGTTGACAGAGAACTCCTCCAACTCCTCTTTACCAAGACGCTCTATTTCCTACGCCGCTCGTCGACGGCGTCGTGCAACCTACGCCGCGACATGCGTATTCTCGAGGGTGTCGAGAAGCACGTTTTCCGCAACCTCCCCCCGAAGCAGATATACTCGGGGCCGTCGGTTGCGTCTCTGCCTGGAGGGCTGAGCCTGCAGAACCATGGCTACGATCAGAACGCTCGGGCATAACCTCCCCTCCCCACGGGTGGGTCGAATGCTGGCTGGCAGCAACGCCAGAAATGATTTCACAATGCGCTCCCGCCTTATGATTGAATGGGATAACGATATTGAATGCTTCGCATGTTTTTGAACAAGAACAAGAATTAGAAGCGACACCACCACACCACACCACACCACACGACTCAGGATCCACGTGCATAAAACTTGGTTGCATCGGCTGGCCCCGGACGCGAGGATGAAGGAGGAAACAGAGCGGTTGGGGCCAGCCACCACGCAAACACAAATACGTTGTACATTGAAAGAGGAGGACACCGCGTTTTGGGTGCCACGGGGCAGCTGGCGCCTTGTATCTCTTGCATCGGTATGGTATGGTATGCTATGACACGACCGTTTGTGGTTTCTGTTGTGACATTTTCCGACCTCATAACACTTGAGCGGGGATGGAGAGCCCTTGCGCGTCGAGTATCTGTCTATTTTTTTTTTTTTTTTTTTTTGCGGTGCGAGGCCATGCCATCGCTCGCCGACGACTGTTTAAATTTCTATTTTCTGCTATTTACGTTCCATTTCGGCGGCCTGCCGAGGAGGATATACCCTTCTTGTTTAGTACTTTGTTATTTCTTCTTTATGCTCTGATTGGAAAAAGAAAAAAAAGAGAAAAAGGCGTTGACTCAATGGGGAAGGTTTTCTTCATTTTTTGTTCGATTTTTTTTTACCTAGTATCATTTTAACAAGTCCGCATTACCGAGATACGAAAACACAAACGCTTGACCAACCACAAAAGATTGGCCTCTTATGTTTCAACTTCTGGGTCTCCTTTGTCGAGGTCTGCTTTTGATGCGCAAATCCCGGGGGTGGGCTGGGGTGGATGGGCCGCGTGGGACGGATGGGAGACGGTTTGGATGGACTTTGGAATGGATTGGAATGGAATGTGATGGTGGTATGTTGTGGTAAACGTCATGGAGTGGGTGGTGTTGTTGTTGCTGTTGCTGTAGTTGAAATGGTGCAAGAATTGGATATCTTGTGGATAATGACTCGGGGGCAAAGGAAGAGAAGAGAGAGAAGCGGCGGCGGCACGAACATATAGAGCCTGTATCAAGTCCCGGGTATAGATGAGCCTTGTGTGTGTGTGTGTGGCCACTTCTCTGGGTGCATGCAGTCTTTCTCCCTACAAGTGAAACGATCGCTGGGGGGTCGTTTGATGTGCCCCCACTGATGCGTTTATGATGATATGATATGTTGGTCTGAGATCCGATCCAGCCTCTGATGCATTGTTGTTGCGTTGTTACTTGTCACTGTACAAGACTGCTCTTGCGCAAGGTCTGGCTGGACAAAATCATAAACATGTGCAACTGTCTAGCGATGGCTTCCACGCGCTGGGTCACCATCATGAATCTCTATGTCACAAACCCTTCAGCCTGGCCTCTCTGTTGAAAACAAACAAACAAACGTCCCCCACAACAAACCAACGCTCGGGGCAAATTCGCTCGCCAGCCAAGCCGGGGCTGGCTTCTTATCCGGCGACCCCATATAATTATGCAGGATATATCCAATACCATGGGAATTCTTAGAGGGCAAGTGTGCCCCCGAGCAGCAGGGCGATGGCAGCAGCCGTCACCATCCATGTCTTGTCAGCACCGGCGTGTGCGGCGGCGCTGTCACCGCCATCATCTCCATAGTCACCACCGGAGCCATCCTGGTCAGCCTCGACATAGTCGGGCGAGGTGCCACTGTCGGTATCGGTCTGGCTCCCACCAGAGAGACCCGGGGCTTTTCCGGCACCGTTATCGAACAGAGCCTTGGCTTGGGTGGGCATGGCGGGAATCTTGGTCGGGTCAACCTCCCAAACGGCATCAGAGGTCGGGCAGGAGGCGGCGGCGTGAGTTGTCGAGGCGGCACCAGCAGCTCCGGTGGGCGCGGGCCACTTGCTGAGAGCAGACTTGAAGTTGGCAAACTCGGGGAGCTCCTTGACCTTGGCATCTGTGCCGATCTCGACGATGCCGTAGCTGTTTACCTCCTTGGAGTACTCGTACATGAGACCGCCGGAGTAAACGCCCGTCATATCGAGGCTCATGAGCGCCTCCATCTCGCCAAACTTGCGCTGGCCATTCTCGATGCAGCCCCATTCGGAAAGGCTGTAAAAAGATCAGCCAAGGAGAAAGAAAAAAAATGATAATAAAAGGGGGCCTTACAAGATGGGGAGACCGTAATCGGTAAAGTTCTTGACCTTTTGGTCCCAGCCAGACTGCTTGAAGTCGCTGTTGCACCAAGAGTAGTCGTTCTGGAGCGGAGCGTGTCAGCGTACGAGACGAGCAGAAAAAAAGAAAAAAAGAAAAAAGAAAAAAAAAGAGGATGCTTACAAAGGCAAAGAAGTCGGCGCGGAGATCGTCGGCGCCGCAGTTCATATACTGGGCGGTCTGCAGGCGATTCTGGGCAACGTCGGCGGCCGAATAGCCGACGGGAACGGCGCGGTATTTCCTCGCCTTGATGTAGTTCTTCATGTCGCGGGTGACGGCCTTGACAAAGGGGGCGGTCTTGGTAGCGCCGGGCTCGTCGTTGATGACCTCGTTGCCCGAGAAGAAGAGCAGGGTGTTGTCGTACTTGACAAAGGCGTCGACGGTGGCAAAGACGCTCTGCAGGTAGGCGGTGTTGTACGAGGGGAAGGGGTCGGCGCGGTTGATGGAGTAGTTTGGGTTGCTGACGTCGAGGAGCAGGTAGATGCCGGCCTCGGCGAGGGCGTTCATGCACTCGTCGTGGTTGGCCGAGTTGTCCACCATGTATACGCGGACGCTGTTGACGCCGAGGTCCTTGAACTTTTCAATGTCACGCTTGCAGACTTTGGGGTCTTTGAGGGGGTCGAGCTGGGCAGAAGCACCGCCGGGCTGGTAGTCGATGCCGCGGATGTAGAAGCGCTCTCCGTTTGCCCAGAAAGCTGGAGGCGGGTCAGTTACTGGTGTGAAGGAGCGGGACGGAATGCTTACCAGCTCCGGAAGCGGAGACGACGGGGAGGGATCCGCGCTTGGTGGGAGGCTCGGGGTCGGTGGGAGTGGGGGTGGCCGAGACGGCAGCGGCGGCGAGGAGCCCAGCGACAAAGGCAGCCTTCATTGTAGCTGATGTGTCTGTTATGGGTGTTGATTATGGGTTGTATTATTGTGATTAAGGGTTGTATTATTGTCGATTATGGGTTGTCGATTGCTGTCGATTGCTGTCGATTGCGTCGATTGCTGTCGACTGCTGTCGATTGTTGTCGATTGGGTTGTCGATTATGGGGGTCAAGGAGGAGAGGAGAGAAAGGAGAGAAAAGAAACGAAGCAAAGATTCTCCAAAGAACGAGCGAGTGACGGGAGAATCGATGGCAAGGGACGACTGAAGGTCCGAGGGATGCAGAAAGAGGAAGAGGACGAGGGGGGAAGAGGGAGGGAAGGGACGACAACAACGAGAGAAGGGACACCGAGAGCAGGAGCCGAGGAGGGACAAGAGGTACAAATAGAGCCAGCCATTTCGCCTTGCCATTCCTCCACAACATGGTACGATCCAATCACACAGGTTGGACCAGAACAACAAGGTGTAGTAGCCAAACAATCTTGATACACAATCTTGAAATTGGTGGCTTTTCACCCCTTTTCTCGTTTCTCTTCTCAAGAAAGAGAAGAAGATCCGAATCTCATCTCCTGACAATCGCACCAGGCGACGACAGGGAACATCAAGATTCTGATATCGTCGTCCAGCGACTGACGACCAATCGGCGGCGCGAGCATCTTGTCCGAGATCAGCATGAAACTGCCGAACGAACCACACAATCAAACCAACACGCAACGTAGTCTAATGTGACAACCATCGGTGGTCCGTAACCGACATCCAAGTCTCGTGTCATGCACCAGCCAAGGAAAATCTTTGCTAGTGGCCACCAAAGTCGTTGAATGAAACAAGCGAATCATCCAGATCAGGTTAGGAAGGGACTCGACACTGTACACTGACAGTTGCAAACGCACTGTAAGCTACGCGACACTGTACGCTTACGTGGCACTATGCCATGACGTCATTCTCTTATGAGGATCACTCCACACAAGGTAATAAGTAACAATGATTCAACTTCGACAACGCGTAATGCTGATGCTAATGCTTGATGCCACACCTCTACTGATCTCTCTCGCGCATCCCAGTCAAATTCGGCTTCCGAACCAACCGCACGCTGACCGGCCTCGTCTCCAAACACACCTGGTGCGCCTGTTCCAGCCAGTGTCGGCCCACGCCACTGTGAAGCTGCTGCTGCTTCTGCTGGGCATTTCGTCGTCGTCCACGGCACGCCACGTCCGGACTTGGCGCTGCGAGCGGCACCTGTCGCGGCGTCGCTTCGCCAAGAGCGGTTCCGACCGTGCTGGCGCTGGTGCTGGATGTCATGTGGCTCGGTTCCCTGGCCGACGGCGCCCTCTAGGCGACATCGTGGACATAACTTGCCGGCACACTTCCCGTAGAACCGCCCTTTTCCACCTCGACCCACCCGTCTCCTGGGTCCTCCTTGATGAGGACGAACCGCTCGCCCGCCGCCATGCTGTGCTCCGTGTCATCCTGCGCCGTGTACTCGTACAGCGCCTCGACGTAGCGTAGTTTCCTGGCCCCGCGCTTTGGCGCGACCGCCGGACCCTTCTTCTTTGCTGCCGCGGCCGCCCCAATCGACGATCCCGAGTTCGAGTAGACTGACTCTGGACGCGCCGAGACCCCCGTGTCGTGCTGCACCACCACCACCGGAGCAGCAGCAGCGGCAGCAGTAGCGGTCGTCAGCTCGACATAAGACGAGGGCACGATGCCTTCCTTGTAGCCGGCACGTATCTTGACCCATCCAGAACCATCTGGGCGAGGGTACAAGTCGTCAGTCAGTCAGTCAGTCACTTTGATGTCAGCCATTGGTCGAATTGCCTACCGTCCAGTTCCAACATGACAACGTCGCGCCCCTCGGGCACCGAAATCTCGCCTGCCCCGTTTGCCTCAAACGCATACAGCATTTTCCCCTTTTTCTCGCTCGCTCCCGCCCAGCCGTTTGGCACGCTCCCCGCCAGCTCGCTGATGTAGGCCGTCGGCGGGGGCGCCATTATGCGGGGCTTCTTTGGCGTGCCTGTCGCCAGCGCCGCGGCCGCCGCCGCGACGGGCACGGGCATGGGCTTCGTGCTCGGCGCAGGGGACGGAAGCTCCGCTGGCTCCGCTGGCGGCGGCGGCGGAGGCGGCAGTGGCGGCGACAGCAGCTCCTCCGGTGGCGACGACGCCGAGTCTCTCCCGCTCGACCCGAGCCGGGAAGCGCGTCTGGACGAGCCAAGACTGTGGGCCGTGTTGACGGTGCTCGACCTGCTGAGGGCGCCCGTCGGCATGTCGGCGACGTGGTCGGGCAGGCCGACGGGCGCCTTGAGGAGCGCGTTGGCGGCGACCTGGCGCTCGGCCTTGAGCTTCTTGCGTGCGTCCTTTGACTGCTCGCCCGGGCACTCTGGCGGCACCTTCATCTCGCACTTGCTGTGGCACTCGTAGCCGCAGTCGCGGCAGTCGAAGCCCTTTGCCGACAGGCCCCAGATGCGCTCGCCGCAGAGGTCGCAGTTGGTCGGTATCTTGAACGTCTGCGCCTTGAAGTTGTGGTTCTTTGCCCCCAGCGTCACGTCGCCGACGACTGATGTGATGGTGGTTGTCTCGGTCTCGGCCGTGATGCGCCTGTGGTCGACCTGGTGGAGGTCCTCTTGCAGGGCAAGCATTTGCCTGACCAGCTCGATCTCGTCGTCGTGGTCGTGGTGGCTGTTGTCGAGGTTGCTGCTGTCGTGGTCGCCGGCGTCGCGCACCTTTTGCTTCTTCCGCCTGATGGCCTCGACTTCTCGCTTCCTCTTGTCGACCTCGCGCCTCAGCTCGCCCAGCTGGCCCTTGGACTTGCTCAGCACGTTGCGCAGGTACACCTTGGCGGTCTCGTCGACGGCCATGGTGTCCTCGTCGTGCCACACGGGGCTGGGCTCGAACCTCTTGTCCGGGGGCGGCTCAAAGGACCCGACGTTGTGGCGCATGTACATGAGCGAGTCCAGGTGCGGCTCGTTGCGGGCGACCTCCTGGGCGAGGTTCTGCATCATCGCGTGGCTCTGCTGCATGAGGCCGCCCTCGAGCTGGGCGGCCAGGGACCACAGCGCGTTGAGCCTGACGGTGCGGAACTCGGAAAGGTCCTGCAGGTTGTCCATGAGCCCCGGCACGTACTCGCCGTAGTACATGTCCTTTTGCCTGTTGGTGACGTTGATGGCGATGAGGTACGAGTTCTTGGCGTTGTTCATGTCGAATATCTGCTGCTGGTAGTGGCTCTGCGCCTTGGCCTTGTCGAACGCCGACTCCGACTTTTTGCGCCTGGCCTCCACCTCCTGGCAGGCCGCGTCGTACTTGTGCTTGATCTTGCGCAGGTCCGAGTACGACGAGTCGCGCTCCTTCTCGAGCTTGTCGGCATACTCTGCCTGGCGTTTGCGGAGCTCTTCGAAGCGCAGGCCCAGCGTCTTGAGCGGTTCGGCCAGTGTGGAGACGAGGTCGTTGGCGTAGCGGTCATGTTCTGCGGCCCGCTGCTCGAGCGTCGTGAGCTGCGTCGTCCACGTCGTCAAGGAGGCGCTGTCACGGGGCGGTCAGAGAGAGAGAGAGAGAGAGAGAGAGAGAGAGAGAGAGAGAGAGAGAGAGAGAGAGAGAGAGAGAGAGAGAGAGAGAAAGAGAGAGAGAGAGAGAAAGAGCCCGTGCTCACCTCTCCAGACTGCCTGGCGTCATGACGGGCGAGTCGCCGACGCTCAGCGCGGCCGCCTTTTTCGACTTTTTCTCGTAGTACTTCTTGGCCAGGGCGTTGAGCCTTGCGCCGTACTCCTTTTCGATGGCGCTCCGTTCGCGGTAAAACTGCTGTATGTCGTCGAGCCATGCGATTCCGTGGGCCACCCATGCGTTGGCGGGCTTGAATCCGTCCTGCGCGCAGTCAGCTGGATGCTCTATGCCACGCATACACGCTCTCTGGCAGGTAAGAGTTGATCTGCTCCTGGTCCCAAACGACGACATGCACGCAACGCACGCACGCACCTTGAGCTCCGCACCAAACGTTGGCACGCCCTCCAGTTCGGCCATGGCTGCAGATTGGGAAATTCAAACTGTCGAGGGCACGTTGGTGTATCCAGCCAAGGGGAAAAGTCGCTTGTCGAGAAAGCCAAATGTTGGAACGCGGACAAGCGCCTCGATTGAATGAATCCTTTGTGGCTGAGCGCGCCACGGATAGATAAGATAAAAGATAAGAAATAGATAAGCAAGAAATAGATAAGCAAGAAATAGATAAGCACTGATAGTCAGATAAGGTCACGATATCAAAAAAATCAAAAAAAGTCGATTTTTATTCATACAGCTTTTATTCTTCTTCTTTCCAATGGCTGCCCAGGTCGGCCCCCTCCCCCAGATCAAGCTGGCTGCCGGCCCGTCCCCCATCACGGCCGAGCAGCGGTACTGGAAGTCGTTCAGGAACAACGTGTCGATCCCGTCGCCGGCGCAGGCGCCCGTCACGCACATCACCTACAACAACAACGCCTCGCTCGGGACGGGCGCCGACGTGTTTGCCGTGACGGCCGGCTCGCGCGTGCTCGTCTACTCGGCGCGGACGTGCAAGCTGGTCAAGACGCTCTCGCGCTTCGGCGACAATGCGCGCAGCGCAAACGTGCGGCCCGACGGATGCATCGTGGGCGCCGGCGACGACCACGGCCTCGTGCAGGTGTTTGACCTGTCGTCCCGCGCCATCCTGCGCACGTGGGCCCACCACAAGCCGCAGCCCGTGTGGGCCGTGCGCTTCTCCCCGACAAGCCTGACGACGCTCCTCAGCGCCGGCGACGACAGGACGGTGCGGCTGTGGGACCTGCCGTCCGAGGACCCCGTGGCGACGCTGCGCGGGCACGACGACTACGTGAGGTGCGCGGCCTTTGTGCCGGGGCGGGCGGGCGACGAGGTCTTTGTGTCGGGCAGCTACGACGCCACGGTGCGGCTCTGGGACCCGAGGGCCGGCGCGAGCGTCATGGCATTCAGGCACGCCGCCCCGGTCGAGGACGTGCTCCCGATGCCCTCTGGCACCACGGTCCTCGCCACCGCCGGCAACTCCATCAGCGTGCTCGATCTCGTCGCCGCGAGGCCGGTGCAGCTCATCACCAACCACCAAAAGACGGTCACCACGCTGAGCCTCGCGTCGGGGGGCCGGCGCGTCGTCAGCGGCGGCCTCGACGGCCACGTCAAGGTCTTTGAGACCACAAACTGGAACGTGGTGTACGGGTGCAAATACGACAACCCCATCTTGGCCGTCAAGGTCATTGGGGTCCCGGACGCCAATGACAGCAGCAACGACGACGACATCTCTGACCGCCACCTTCTCGTCGGCATGGATTCGGGCGTCCTCAACATCAGGACGCGTCTCAGCGGCGCCGCGGCATCGAGGGAGCGCCAGCGCACGCGTGAGATGGACGCGCTGCTGGCCGGCCGCGGCGACGAGGCCCAGCGACGCAGGGAGAAACGCAAGCGCCGGCACGAAAACGCTGAGAAACTCGACATGGCTGGCGAGGGCGCCGACGTCGTCATTGCCAACGAGCGGCGCGGCAGGAAAAAGAAGGAGCGCGCGTGGCAGCGCGACGTCCGCTTCGGCCGCTTCGCCGCGGCCCTGGACCGCGCCATCAACCCCGACGAGCCCGGCTACCACGTGCTCGACGCAATGTCGCTTCTCGTCACCCTCCGCCACCGCAGCGCCATGCGCGAGGCCCTCGAGGGGCGTGACGAGGCCACCGTCCTGCCCGTCATCAGGTGGGTGGCGCAGCGCATCGCTGATCCGCGCTACGTCGGGCTCTGCGTCGAGGCCGCCCTGCACCTGATAGACCTGTATGCCGAGCACGCAGCCGCTTCCGAGGAGCTGCACAAGATGTTCAGGCTGATCCACCGCCGCGTGAAGGAGGAGGTTGAGAGGTCGCAGGTGGCGTGCCAGACGGGGGGGATGCTGGAGAGCCTGATGATGCGTGTGGGTTGAGGCACAGGTGACTTGGAGCATGGCGTTATTGTACATGTGTAGTTGTTATTGTATCTGATACCATGATCTTTTTTTTTTTGATCCCCTTGGTCAGGGCGCCTCGTCACAGCACCACGACGACACACAACCACCCGTCCGGGTACGCAGCCTCCTTCATCAGGTCCTCCAACGGGGCCGAGAACGGCACCGGCGCCCCGTGCAGGACGGCCTGCGCGAGCACCGGATCCCTGCTGCTCGGGAACAGGCCCGGCAGGAGCTGGCGCAGCGCCTGGCCCAGCCGGTTCGGGACGGTGCCTGCGCCGCCGCGCACCGAGAACATGGACATGGCCGCCGAGACCCGCGCGGGGACCAGCGACTGCACGACCCTGAAGGACCCCGGCTCGTCGTGCTGCTGCTGCTGCGCGCGAGACGGCGGCGACGAGGCTATGTAGACGCGCAGGGGGATGTGTTTGATGGGCGTCGGCGTGTCGAGGAGGACACTGTAGACCCGGGCGAAGGCGGCGTAGTCAATGTCTCTGACCGAGTCCCACAGAGTCGTCGTGTGCTCCTTGGACATTTTCATGATCTGGTTTGCGTTGCCGTTGCGGAGGAAGTCGGCCTATGATTTGACACACATCCGTCAGCCTCTGTATACTGGAGTTGGCGAGCGAAGCTGGCCAGCTTGGTTGTGATATATATATACATATGTACATATACATGTGTGTATATGTACAACACACCTCCTTTACGCAGTTGAGAAACGTATCCGCAATGTCCCAGCACGGCCCGTCGCCCACGGTCAGCTTCCAGGGAAGCTCAGCCGGGGCGTAGAGGTCGGCCAGCAGCCCGATGGCCAGGTTGCGGAGCAGGATGCCCTCATGGTGGAAGCTCGAGCACGGCAGGTCGGGGCCGAAGAAGGCGGCGACGCGCGGGAGCAGCAGGGCAAAGTAGCCCAGGCGTGGGGCCGCCATGACGAGCGGCGGGTGCGCGGGCGCCGACACGTGCGTGATCAGCAGCGGCACCGTGGCGGACCATATCGTCCGCGGGAGCGACGCGGGCGGCGGGGGCGGAAGGATCGTTGAGAGGATGGTGTTGTCGGCATCATCAGAGTGTCGCGGGGGTGACGGGGGTGACGACGGAGAGCGCGACTGGAAACGCAGCGGCAGGCCTGCCGGGGAGGAGATGGAGTGGGACGTTGAAGGGCGGGACGGCGCCATGGTGGAAAGGAGAGGAGTGTTGTCTTTTCGCAGTCTGGACATATGGGCATGGATGGGCATGGATGGATATGGACATGGACATGGACAAAACGTCGTGGGGAATAGATTAGCACTTGATAAGATAAGCACGCTTTCGGTAAGCGGTAAGACAATGGCGGCAGAAAGGTGAGAGTACCACTCACCTTAACCCTCTGACTTCATCAGATCTCGCCGCTCCTTTGCAGCCGTCAGGGGTGAGCCCTGCTTGTGGGGATGCATATAAGATTGGATGGGCTGATCTGGGCCAGCAGCACAATGATGTCTTTTCACAGCAAATCTCTCAGCAGTATGGTCTCTCACTGCACGTGAATATGGATTCTCGATAATGATATCTATCTGGAAAGGACTTCGCCCGCTCCAGCTCAGCTAACGGCCCTCGGTGCGCTCCCGCCTCGTCGGGGAGCTTGACCCATCCTCCTGCGCGCCTGCGGCAGCCCCGTATGCTGGCGGTTCTTCCCCCCTGTGCTCCATCCGAGCCAGCTCGACGCCTTCGGCCGGCCTCGACCGCGCCGTGTGCGTGCCTCGGTCGCCGTTGTCGTTGGCGGGGCCGGGCTCCTTCTTGTGCTCGTACGGCGGGGGCGCCTCGCCGAACTCGTCGAGACCGTCGTCCTGCCTGCCTGCTGGGCCGCGCCACTGCCAGCGTCCCCCCCGAGGCCCGGCGGCAGGCGCAGCAGCCTGCGCGGGCCTCGGCAGGCCAGGCGATCCCGGGATGCTGCCGTTGCGACGGCTGTAGGCGTAGACCACGGTGGTGTGGCTGCTCCGGGTGAATGCGCCTTGTCCGCGCTCGGCGTCGTAGATGGCCGGCGTCCTGTCGCCAGACCCGGTGGGCCATTCGTGGGCCTCCTCGCGCACGAGCTCAACACGTCGCCGCAGCCGCCGGAGCCGGTACACATGCAAGGCGATGCAGATGGATCCGATGAGGAAGAAGACGATGAGCGGCGTGATTATCCAGCTGTTCTTGGCATACCAGCTGCGATCGTCGTCATTCTCGGAAACGTCGTTATCGACTGGTCCTGATGGATCTGGCAGTGGGGTGGACATTTTTTATTGATTTTTTTTATTATTATTTTTTCGTCCTTTTTTTCGGAGTGTTAATTATTATTTGCACTGGTAAGCGATAATCAAGTAGTAATTAAAGATGTGTGTTTTCTCAGAGAGGCTCGTGATATCAGAGGTGCTCTGGGTCGAAGAATGTATCCAGGTGGTAGAAATGTGGGAATTGCAAATTCCGGCAAAGCCGCGACTGCCAGGCCGGAATGGCCGAGCACAACCTCAAAGACCTTGTGCTGTGAGCGCGCTGATTACAAATAGTAGGACGGTTGATTCGATAGCCGTTCAATATTTGCGAGCCAAGCCGAGGCGATGGGCGGTTGGATGGATGAGGAATGCATCTAGGAGTAGCCTGATCTTGGGCAGAATCCAAGGTGATGAAGAGGCTGGCAGGGAAGGAAAGCAGAAACAAGATGGCAGAGAGCAGGGCCCACAAAGAACAGCTTTGGTTTGAGACAATAATAAACGAGGAAACTCACCTCTAAGGCGACAAAGTCATGTAAACGTGAAAAGATGAGACCCGAAGCGACCCCTGCCCCTGCCTTCCCCAGAATCCAGAATGCACCAGATCTAATCAGGCCGTCGTCATCGAATCGTAGCACCATCTTGCATATCACGTGAAGAATGAAGAAATGTGGATGAGTCATCCGCAGGGTGGAAGAGAGATCCAATTGGCATGAAACAACATTATATCTAAGCAGATACATGACTATGCCGCTGGAGCGGCATTCATAGTATCAGCCAGGGTCTGCACATTCGTATTATACCATTTTCGTAATTTTGTAGCCTTTTTCGGGTTTTTGAGATACTTTGTAAATTCCGGTTTTTTCGGAGACGCCACGTCAGGTACTTTTATGCCACCAATAGTTATATATTGTTTCTGGTCGAGCTGTCTTTTTGCTTCTATATGGAGTGCACCATCCGGTCAGTTGACTTTCTAAAAGAAAGAAAGGAAAGGAAAGGAAAGGAAAAGCAAAAGGAAAAGAGTCGCAGAGTTGAAGCGGCCGGCCGGCCGGAACAACCATTCCGTTTCCTTACCTGATCTTTTAATCTTTGAGATTTTTTTATTTATCTTGGCAAGCTCATTGTCAATGTTCTCTTGGGCTATCTCGTCCTCAATTTCCCTCCTCCGTTGTTCCCAGAATTGGCGGAGCGTTTCTAAATTTTGAAGTGCCTTTTGTTCTTCGTTAAGCTCAGGCTCAGGCTCAGGCTCGAGTGGACGAGACTGAGACCGAGACCGAGGCCGAGACCGAGGCCGAGGCAGAGGCTGAGTATTCTGAGGCTGAGTATTCTGAGGCTGAGTATTCTGAGGCTGAGTATTCAGAGGCTGAGTATTCAGAGGCTGAGTATTCAGAGGCTGAGTATTCAGAGGCTGAGTATTCTGAGGCTGAGTATTCAGAGGCTGAGTATTCAGAGGCTGAGTATTCAGAGGCTGAGTATTCTGAGGCAGAGGCTGAGTATTCTGACGCGGAGGATTCTGACGCGGAGGCAGATGTTGAGGCAGAGGTTGAGACAGGTCTGGCGGAATCCATGGGATGAATCGGCCATCAGCAGCCCACCCCAACAAGGGAAATTGCGGTTGATAAGTGCCCCGCATGGCGGTATTCTTCTTCTGTGGCAGATTCAGTCCCTGCGGAGGGTACTTGGTAAAAAATTTAAGCCACTCCTCAGACGGCACGATGTCGCCGTATTTCCACTTGTAGAAAACTTTTAACGTCTCCATCCGCGCGTCGGGCGTTAAATATTTCCAGGATTCGTCGCGCGCCTTTCTCTGCTCATCCGTTAATCTTGAGTGTTTTTTGCCTCCATTCCTCCTCCTCCTCCTCTTTCGCATCCTCTCCCTCTCGCTCTCTCGTATCCTCTCCATCTCCATCTCCCAATCCTTCCTCTCCCATTCCTTCCTCCTCTGGCCACCATAGTCCCATCCTTCCGAACTGGTCGTAGATGTTCCTCCGCCACCCCGATTCCCCTTCTCATAAGGTGGGTGCCTATGTAGCCCAGGTGGTGGTGGCGCATAGTTATAGTGATCCCAGCCTGCCATCTCCGGTGCCTGGCCGCTGCGTCTGGTTCGCCTCAAACTGGTCCAGCGACCTCGCCGTTGGAACGCCCGTGTTGCTCCCCTTTTAATGCACTCCTTGACCGGCCTAATCGCTTTCTTGTTAGCCAACCTGGCAGTATCTTTGATGCGCTTCTCGACCGGTCGAATCCACGCCCAAATTCATTAACGGCAGCATCAATTCCAACACCTCGGCCATATATCTGCAACGTCTGGAGGGGGGGGAGGAGGACGAGGGGAGGGGAGGACGAAGGGAGGAGGAGGGCTGTGAACCGAAACAAGTAAAAAAAAAGAAGAAAAAGGAGATACCTTGTCAGCGAGATTGATATTATCTGTCAAGCCTCTCGCCCAAGCATGTTCCAAGGTGTTTTCGAACAAAGCACCGCCCCTGTCAATCAAGGAATCAAGGGGGAAAGACCATCATTTATGGGAAAGATGGGAGGCCAGCGTTTGTTGGTTTTAAAAAAAACACATCGTTCGTTTTTCGTCAGGCCTCCCGACGCCTCTGCTGAGGCCATTCGAGGTGAGCTTTGGTTTTTATTCGACCCTAGTTCTGGGGCTTAGATCGAGGCGATGCTCCGCGGGGCCGGCCGCCTGGGTCGGTTGGGGGCGGCCTACCATTCCCCCGCACACGCTCACACACGCACTCACTCACTCGCTCGCTCACACTCAAATTGCTGGCCTTTACTTCCACTATCACTCACAAAACATCCCACTGCGTGTTCCACGGCATGTTGCCCTGGGAAAAGTCGATCCCGTGCCTATAGGAATTCATGAGCTCCTCCTCGTCAACGCCGCAGTGCATCTGCCCGTCCCTGCCCTGGTACCAGCCCAGCCCGTACGTTTTCCCCTTGCCCTCGAGGTGCCGCACCATAGCCGTGTTGCTGAGCCGCGCCGTGTCAACAAAGTCGTATAGCATCTTGCTCTGGTGTATAAAGGCCAGGATGGACGAGATGGTGTTGGGCTGGCGCGGCAGGAACGGGTGCCGGCGCCGCGCAAACACAATGGTGGCCACAATGAACATGTAGCCCAGTATGAAGACGGCCAGCGTCAGCGCCACCAGGAACGACGCCGCCGTCTCCTGGCCGGCGTTTATGGAGCTGCTGCTGACGCTGTCGTCCTCGGCATCTTCCACAGACTTGTCGTGGTCGTCGTCGCCGCCGCCGCCGCCGCCGGAACCCGGCTTGATAAAATCGCGGCCGTCCACTGTCGACAGGCTCGTGACGAGTATCGTCAGGACCTCGGCCATTACCGTGCCGAAGCCCACCAGGAACATGAGCATGTGGCCGTTGTAAAAGGCCTTGACGGCCAGGTGCCCAAAGGGCATGGCGGCGTAGTCCAGCGTGAGCGTCCTCGCAGGCGCGTGTCGCTTGCTCAGGATGTAGTACGGCTCCATCATACGAACCGCCGTCTCCATGGCGCTCCACGACATCTTGATGAGCACCGCCAGCGCCGTGACCAAAAAGGGCACGCGGTCCGCGATCACGGTCGCCGGCGTGAACAGGAACGTGGGGACGAAGCCGATAAACAGGCCCAGGCCCGCTATGAAGGGGATGCTGCCGGCCGGTCGGAGCATCAGAGGATGGGGGTTCTCCGAAAGGTCAGGCTCGCCGAAGCGGTCCTGGTCCTGCGACGAGACGGGCTTCTCGTCGTCCGGCGCCAGCGAGGAGTTGAGCAGCACGTAGCGGCGGCGCTTGAGCTTGTGGTGTATGTCCTGGTGCCTGGCCGTGTCCACGTCCTTGAAGTCGGTGAGGATGTGGCTGGCGACCGCCATCGAGGCGAGGCCGGCGATGCCGCGCACATCCGCCACCAGGCCCGACCTGCGCGACTGCAGCAGGTAGAGCAGGACGCAGCCGGACAGCGCGCACAGGAGCAGCGTCGTCGTCAGCAGGCGCGACCACACCTCGCGCACGTGGATCGACTTCTCCAGGCCCGGGTCGTGATATCGCGTCTGCCGGTCTGGCGAGAGGAAGATGGACGCGGCGCTAAACGTGGGGACCAGGGACACGGCGAGCGTCGTGGCGAGCGACGAGACGGCGACGGCGTAGTGGCGCAGCTTGACCGCCCTGAGCGGGCGCAGGATGCTGAGCTTGGTCACGTAGTCGACGTTGATGCTCTCCCCGGCCAGCGCGCCGCCCTTTTTCGAGAGCTGGTAAAACGCCTCGAGCCGCATCACTTCAAAGTCGGTCATCTGCCACAGCACCCCGTACGCGACCGACACAATCGTGGGCACGAACTTGACGGCAAAATAGTTTGCCGATCCCAGCTCCGACGGCGTCCTGAACTTGAACATGGGTTTCTCGTGGAACCTCTGGTAGAGAATCTCCTGCACGATCGCCAGGAAGATGGACGTGCCGATGAGGAGGGACAGCCAGGGAGCCCGCATCGAGAACGGCCTCCAGTTTGGCTTTGGATAAAACACCTCGGTGCGTCTCTTGCGGTCGGGCGACGCCGAGACGAACAGATGAGGGCCCGTCATTGTGCTGATGTCGAACGGCTCGCGCGCACCCTCGCCACCGTCCTCGTCACCACCACCCTCAGCACCCTCTCCGCCTTCCCTTCGGTCCTCCTCCTCCACCACGACCTCGATGATTTGACCCCTCCGATCTGCCTCGTCCTGGCCCAGGCCCCTTATGGTGTCCCTACGACTCATGAGCGACCTTCTCCGGGTGAAGTTCAGACTGTTGTTCTGCGTCTGTCCAACGGGGCTCGAGAGCAGCTCGTCCTCGCGTATCGTAGCATCGGGCCGAAACCCCGCGCCAAGCCCTCCGGTCAGGTTTCCCCGCGCCTCCTGCTCTTGCAGCGCCCTGAGCGCCATGTCGGGCGTTGACGCCACCGAAGCGCAAAAGGCCTCATGCGGGGATGGCATCAGCGACATGCCGATATCCTCCTCCTCGGCGATGGTCTGGTGGCCCCGGAGCAGCGAGAGCCTCTGCGCAAGCCTGGCCGTTCGCGAAGGCGTTCGCGCAGGGGCTGGCGCCGGCGGCATTGCTGTCGTCGTCGGCGACGGGAGCTTCTCATATCCGCCCGCCATGGCAGCAGGGGATATGGCGGCCGTCCACAAGGTCGGCCTTGCCGGCGGCAGGAGCGGGATGGATGGGGTCTCGTGTGGCGGGTAGTGGTAGTGGTAGTGGTAGTCCAGGTCTATCGAGACGAGCGATTCGCGGCCGCGCAGCTGCGGCGCTCGATGATGATCTGCAGTCGGTCCTGGGCCGATTGGGTCGTATGGCATGAAGCCGTCAATGTGCGAGACTTCAGAAAAGGTAGATATGCGATGGCTCATGGGGGATTCGGAGATGCTACGACGACGCGTAGGCGAAGGTGAGGCGGCCGACTGGGCATCTCTTGCTGCTGGAGCGTCGGCCTCGGCGGCGGCTCCACGCCAAGGCGGACTGCCAGCGCCGTCGTTATACGCCGTGTCCGAGTAGGCAGCCATTGTTCATGGCGAGGGCACGACCAGAGTCCGAATATAGCACATGGTGAGCAACCGGGCAACAGAGAGATATGAGAGTCCGTGACGCTCAATTGAAATTGAAAATTGAATAGGGCAGTAAAAATCTGCCTGTGAGAAACTGACGGTCGCACGAGGAAGGTGCTGCCTGCTCAGCTGAGAACGCTGAGAGCCTGAGCGAGCCAAGTCAGGCCAGCACAGCCTGTTTGTTCAGCCTGCACAGCCAGCCCAGCATGGAAATAATCATATCGGATAATTGGGCGGCATGCAACATGTCCGTCCAATCGACAATATCACTCTGAGGCACTGGGACTCTTTTGTGCTTGTGCTCTGGGGCTCTGGGGCTCTGCGGTTCAGCTGGAATAAAATAATGCCTTTGACTTGGAAAGTAACGAAGGAAGGCAGTACCCACGTACTGCATCTGGTTATATATTGTATTATATTATATTATAGGCAGGCACGAAGGGCGAGGCAGGTGCCGGCCAGGGCGGGTATTTGTATGAGTATGACCCATCAGATCAGATACATATCGTGAAGCAATTGCCGTCGCATCTTTTTTTATGATTTACACATTTTTGTAGTTGCCTGCCTCACTTGCCCGCTCCAACATCGTCTTGGAATGTCTGGTTTGGCCGCTGAGCCGACTCCGACAGCTGCTCCAGCCCCGCCACGCGTTGCTTGCCCATCAGGTCCTTCTCGGTGATGAAAAAGGACGGCTTCTCCGACAAGAACTCTCTGTGCAGCAGCCGCAGGAATGGCCCTGGCATCTGCCGGCCCACGGCCTCTTTGATCCAGCTGTCCTTGGCTGTCCACCAATGGCTGACAAATGTTCCGTCGCACCCCGAGCCGCTCTCGCGGAAGCCGTTAGCCTCGGTGCATGGCAGCTCCATGATGTCGGTCCGCTTGTCGAACTCATAACGGATAAAAGAGCCGAAGCCTCCCTGGTCCGTCGGAAAGCCCGGGCTGTTGGTGCGGAACTCGGTGCAGTTGGGATGTGATCCTCCCTCCTCCGGGCACGCCTCCCAGGCCTGGAGGATGTCACGTGTCCGAGGCAGGTTCTGTGAGATGATGAATCCCGTGTTGAGGTAGATGTTGCCAAGCTTGTCCAGGTTCTTGTCCGCCTTTGGGTCATACGCCAAGGCCAACGATTGCTTGTTGGGATGGAAGCGCCAGTAGTTGAGAAGCCACTCAAAGGGGAGGTTGAGGTTCGCAAACGTCGCATCCGAGTCAATAAATATGCAGATCTTGTGGTCCTTTAGGATCCTCGACATGACGGGCGCCTTTTTCCACGAGCTCCGCCGGTCAGGATACTCGTCAATCTCGACGTAATAGTACTTGTAGCCATGGATT
>JAOYNU010146830.1:0-21556 GCA_026745395.1 Tympanopsis confertula
AAATGGTAAATAAACCCAACCAGGGCTTCAAACTCGCAACAGCCATATACAGGACCCCCGAAAATTCATTACAAGTCACGTCTATAGTCGTTTAAACCACGTAGCTGTAAGAAGTTAGTATACGGTTGTGCATAATATCTGTGGGAATGCTTACCTCCAGGGGTGCGCTTCATCACCGTACTGGATACCCTCGATCCAGTTCTTCATCTGGAGGGCGATCTCACCAGCCTCTTCGCTCTCCTTCAGACCGCAGTCCACCAGCTTTCCACGGTAGCTGATGTTTCGCACAGGGCTGACGATAGCGGCGGTACCAGCTCCGAAGACCTCAATCATGCGGCCTTCTTCGGCAGCCTCTGCAACCTCAGACATGCGGATCTTGCGCTCAGAAACGGTCCAGCCCTGGGGATCCAATCGCTCACGGGCGAGAGCAAGCACGGAGTCTCTTGTTACACCCTCGAGGATAGTGCCATCCAGAGGAGCGGTGATAAGCTCCTTCGCACCGGTCTCCTTGTTCTTCAGGGCAAGGAACAGGTTCATTGTGCCAACCTCAGTCACGTACTCTTCTTCGCCAAACAGCCACAGGTTCTGTTGGAAGCCACGGGAGGCGGCCTCAAGCTGGGGCAGAATGCATGGGGCATAGTTGGCACCTAGCTTCTTGTCACCAACACCGCCTGGCCAGGCACGGACTGCGTAGTCAGTGGCCTCTAGTGAAATCGCCTTGAAGCCAGTGGGGTAGTAGGGGCCGACGGGGCTGGCAATAACAAAGAGCAGAGCTGACCCAGGAGGCCCAACACCAAGGGTCTTCTGGGTACCGATCATGGTGGGTCGCAAGTACAAGGAGTAGCCCTTAGAACTGTGATAGAAGCAGAGTTAGATGACAGCTTAGTATCGGCTTCGAATCTTAACCTACTCAGGAATGAAGCGGTCTTCCAACTTCACGAAGTCTCCAATCAGCTTTGTAAGAGCCTCGCCATCGAAAGTAGGAAGAGCAATCCGTGCAGACGACTTGTTCAGACGCTGCATGTTCTTGTCCGGCCGGAACAAACGAGTGCCACCGTTCTTATCTTTGTAGGCCTTCATTCCCTCGAAGCATTCGAAAGCATAGTGAAGCACGCAGGTTGATGGGTCGAGACTGAGGTTCTGATACGGGATAATTTGAGGGCTGTGCCATCCGTCCTTGGCTGTCCATTCGACAGAGATCATATGGTCTTGAAGCGGAAGTTAGTTTGTTTCTCCCGATAACAGGGCTAGCAATCCCCCTACCAGTGAACGTCTTTCCGAAGACCAGCTTCTCGGGAGGAGTAAGCTCCTTGGGAGCCTGGGTCTTGGTCACAGTCAGCTTGGAAGCATCCAAAGCTGCCAATTGAGCCGCAGATGCGGTCGCACTGAAATTCCTTCGCCATAACTGGCTGGTGGCGGTCTGGGAGGTGAGGCGTGGGGTTGCGAGTCCCAACAGAGCCTTGCGGCGGGCCAATTGAGCGAAAGGCTTCATGGTGGGCCTGAGGATGACAAGCAGCACCGGTGGGAGAGGGATTGAGGAAGGGGTTTTAAGCACAAGTGTGACTCTTCAACAAATGGAGTCCCCGGAGAGCAGCGCGAACTCCGGTAACGGCTAATCACGGCGGCCCCAGCTCTGGTCACCGCCCACCAAGCCAATCAGCGAAGCCAGACAGCGCGTTCAGCCCCGCCGAGGTCGGATAGATCTGGAACTGTCAATAAAACTGCCGTCTGCCAATCTGCTCTCCGCTCTCCACGCTGCAAGGAAGCATTGACTGGATTCGCCGATGCAGACCGCCGGTCACCTGACACCAGCTGATAAGATATTCGAGATCAGGTGACTCTACGATAAGGGGACTCGGCCCAGCTGTTCCAGGCATTATCAATCTGAGGCGCCCATCCATTGCTTTGACGCGCCCAACCCAAGCATGCTTTCACCCTCCCTCCTCTACCCCGCGTGATATGAGCACCAATTGACGCCACTATGTTTACGTCGGCGCTGAAATCGTTCAGCTCCAACATATCCGCCAATTACCAAATTGCGAACCACCCCACCATCTATGCGGGCCCCTGGAAGATACACGATGCCAAAAAGAAGTCAACAGGGTCGGCGGCCTCGGTCTTTATATTTGATCGCAAGACTTTGGAGCCCAGATCAGGAGGCTTCGGAGGCCGGTCAAGTGGCTCTTCCACCAAAAAGCTGCAGGAGGATGTGATTGAACGCCTGAAGCGCGAAGCCAGCAATTTGGCGCGGCTGCGACATCCTTCTGTTCTGCAGGTGCTGGAGCCTGTTGAGGAGACCCGCAGTGGAGGGCTCATGTTTGCTACAGAGCCTCTCACCGCATCATTGTCAGGCCTTCTGCGAGAAAAGAGCGAGCAGGAAAATGCAGCGGGCGCCGGGTCGCGATCAAGTCGCTATATGGTAGAAGAGGCCGATGGGACTCGGCGGAGGCGCGATGTTGAAATTGACGAATTGGAAATTCAAAAGGGCCTGCTACAGGTAGCAAAGGGTCTGGAGTTCTTACATGAATCTGCAGGTCTTGTTCATGGTAACTTGAACCCGGATGCCATCTACATCAATGCCAAATCGGACTGGAAGATTTCTGGCTTGGGATTTGCCGGACCTCCAGACTCGTCTGAAGCTGCCTCGGCTCTCCCACCGCTGGCTGTCTCTGAGGTGTTATACCAAGACCCCAGACTGCCGCAGTCGGTGCAGCTGAACATGGACTATACGTCTCCAGACTTTGTGCTGGATTCCAATGTATCCTCGGCTGCTGATCTGTTCTCTTTGGGTCTTATAATCGTCGCGCTCTATAACTCTCCTCATGAATCACCGCTGCAGGCTCATGCCAATAGTTCGACCTATAAGAAATTATTGAACTCATCCTCTACTACGCCGTCTCAGAACAACAATTTCCTTTGCTCAAAACCAATTCCACGTGACGTTCTATCTCATGTGTTACCTCGTTTGATTACTCGCCGACCTGCACAGCGGATGAATGCGCGCGAATTCCAACAGTCTCAGTACTTCGATAACGTCCTGGTCTCAACTATTCGCTTCCTTGAATCTTTGCCTGCGAAAAATCCCAATGAGAAGTCACAATTCCTGCGTGGATTGCAGCGGGTCCTGCCTGATTTCCCTCCGTCGGTTTTGGAAAGAAAATTACTTGGGGCCCTCCTCGATGAAATGAAGGATCGTGAACTTCTACCTCTACTTCTTCACAATGTGTTTGGGATTCTGCAGCGCATTCCCAATGGACGTCGCACTTTTCCAGAGAAGATATTGCCTCGTCTTAAGGAAGTCTTTGGAACATCTGGGAAACAGCCCCAAGAGCGCGACTCGAAGAAAGATGCCGGCTTGATGGTCGTCCTCGAAAACATGAAATTGGTTGCAGAGAACACATCCGGCATGGAGTTTAAAGAAGGTATCTATTTTCTCTGTCCTCTACCTGCATTGTAGCTAATTGTCTTCCAGATGTCCTCCCTTTGATTCGACTGGGGCTAGACTCACCAACACACTCTTTGGTGGATGCATCTATTAAAACCCTCCCTACGTTTCTTCCCGTGCTCGACTTTAGCACAGTGAAAAACGAGGTTTTCCCTCCAATTGCAAGCACCTTCAGCCGCACCAGCAGTCTTGCCATTAAGGTCCGCAGCCTGGAAGCCTTTGCTGTACTTTGCGGTGGCTCTGCAACCAACCCCGATGATGAGTTATCTGGAATCCCATCCAACAACAGCCAGAAAACCAAATCTTCAATCCTGGACAAATATACCATGCAAGAGAAACTTGTGCCGTCGTTGAAAGCGATTAAAACTAAGGAGCCATCCGTAATGATGGCTGCCTTGAGTGTGTTTCGCGAAGTGGGCAAAGTTGCAGACACTGATTTCCTTGCCCTGGAAGTACTTCCCGTCCTTTGGAGCTTCAGCCTTGGACCTCTTTTGAACCTTCAGCAATTCAATGACTTTATGGGACTGATCAAATCATTGTCATCGAAGATCGAAACTGAACAACGAAAGAAGTTGCAGGAGCTTGCTTCCGGTGGTGAGAATGGTGGTTTCCAGAACGGCAAGGACGGCTTCTCTCGCTCGACGACAGATTTGACTTCGTCAGATGTTGATAGCGCAAAGAACAATTTCGAACGCTTGGTGCTTGGAAAAAGTAGCGCCGCAGCACCGGTCACCAACGACAGTGATATTTGGGGCAGCATGGGCTCGGAGCCTGCATCTAAGCCGACCAGTGTGTCACCTGCCCTATCTTGGTCTACCAGCGATGCGCGAAGCCAGGCAGCGCAGCCAGCCTTCCGCTCCATTACTCCCGATCAGAAGTTGAGCTCTTTCCCATCTCTTGCACCTGCACGACAACCCTCCCCTGCCTCCTCCACGGCAGCCTGGGGAATACAGCCCATGCAACCTACGCAGCCTACGCAACCAGCTTCTTCGGCTTGGGGGGCGCCGGCGTCCTCTGCCAACAACGCGTCATTGGCCTCCTTGTCTGGAATTGGTGCTAATGCATCCCGGCCAGGCTCTCAACAATCTCCCAATTATTCATCCTTTTCTATCCCACCGCCTCCAGGCGGTATGAACGCCACTCCCATGCGGTCACCACTTGGGATGCATAACACCCCAGCGACATTACCAGCACAGCCTGCTCAGCAGCCACCCACAGCACAGGGGTCGGGGTTGGACAAGTACCAAAGTTTGCTTTAGAACATGGCTATCATGGATATCATGGCTATTTCGTGTTCATCTTGTTGGAGTCTAGTATATAATGTAACGAAATGAAGTGCATCAGTAAAAACAAAGAACAACCTTGTGGCAGCACGTCCAAAAATGGTGGTCCGACGTGTCTTAGACCCACTCTTCCTCGCGTCCGTAATTCTCGCAGCGCGTACCGCTAAACCCAGCACTTTTCCATATTTAAATGTATACGCATATCTGTCGCCTATCTCGAGGCGCATTGGGTGCGTCACAGCGCTTCCGCCTTAACAAGCGGAGCGTTTGGCCTCCGCAACCCCTCACCGCACTCCACTCCAGACCTTTCTCCAACTGCCAACCCCATCAAGCCATCATGGATGAGAACGTCAAGCAGCACCATTTAGCCGATTCGCCCCCTTCGGTTGTCAAGCTAGAGATCAAACCTCACTTTGACGCCCTCAAGGATGAGAAATTGAGAAAATATGCCCATTACATGAGCAGGTACGTCTCCGCCAGACCCCCGCGCTCTGTCACGCAACCACCTAACAATCATTTCATCATAGAGCTGCCTTCGAAGGAACTCGAGTTACCCTACGCCAAGTCTCCGAAGAGTCCGAACCTATCTATGACTTTATTCTCGCTCTTCATCGTGCCTCCAACGGAGATTGGGCCAGCTTGGCAAAGAACACCCAGGTCTCCAAAGAGAATGTGAAGTTCTTCCTTGAATATGCTGCTCAGTTCTTGGGCAATTGCGGAAATTACAAGGGATTCGGTGATTCTAAATTCATTCCCCGTCTGCCAAGCTCTGCTCTGGAAGCGTTGGCTTCCATCTCCCCAGAGGCAAAGGCGGCCTTCCAGAAGGCAAGCACCACTGGAGGTGGTTTCTATGAGACTAAGGAACAGTCTCTGATGCACCTCGGATACCCTGCGGAAGGACACACATCTACCTACTACCCGGATTCGCCCACCATCACTAAAGATGAGATTACCGCTGTCGGTGATCTGATGGAAGCGAAGGGGCTTGCATTAGAAAACACTCGTCTCCGAAAGACTCCATCCGGTGACTTTGAGCTTCTCATCGCTTCGGGTGTCTCCAACCCTCCAGTCAAGGACCGAGACCTTGGGGAGACAGATACATTTGAGCTAGAAGGTGCCTTGAAAGGAAAGACCTTGCGTCTCGTCTTTGGAGATTACCAGGAGGAGATGGCCAAGGTGGCTCATAACATCAAGTTAGCTGAAAAGAACGCAGCAAATGAAAAGCAAAAGCGCATGTTGGAGGCATATGCCCATTCATTTGGCGCGGGATCCATTGAGGGCTTCAAAGAGAGTCAGCGGGTCTGGGTTACGGACCAGAAGCCTGTCTTGGAGACGAACCTTGGGTTTGTGGAGACCTACCGTGATCCCCATGGCGTTCGTGGAGAGTGGGAGGGTTTCGTTGCTTTGGTAGGTCGACCACTCGCTTTTGTCGTATCATGACATATTTGCTTACTGTTGCTAGGTCAATCTGGAACGAACTCGAGCTTTTGGTGCCCTGGTTGACAGCGCCGAGAGTATGATCCCTAAACTTCCCTGGGGTGATGATTTCGAGAAGGATAAGTTCTTGAGCCCTGATTTTACCTCTCTGGAGGTTTTGAGCTTCGCCTGTTCTGGGCTGCCAGCTGGTATCAATTTGCCCAACTACGACGATACCCGCCAAAACCTAGGATTCAAGAATGTGTCCTTGGGTAACGTCTTGAGCGCCAAGGCTCCTAACGAACCAATCCCTTTCATTACGGCTGGTGACCAGGATGTGTACCGTGAGCGCCGGGATCCCGCATTTGAGGTCCAGGTTGGTATTCACGAGCTGCTCGGTCATGGTACTGGAAAGTTGCTCCAGGAAACTGCTCCTGGAGAATTTAACTTCGACCCGGCAAACCCACCCATCAGCCCTGTAACGAATAAGCCTGTGTCAACTTGGTATAAACCAGGTCAGACCTGGAGCTCTGTCTTTGGGGCTATCGCTTCATCTTATGAAGAATGCCGCGCCGAGTGTGTTGCTATGGCTCTGGGCTGCGACTTCAGCATTCTGAAGCTTTTCGGCCATGGCGATGGAACCCAGAACATGGATGGGGACGCTGGAGATGTTCTCTTTGTCTCGTACTTGCAGATGGCTCGAGCTGGTCTCGTTGCTTTGGAGTTCTGGGACCCTACGACGAAGAAATGGGGCCAGGCCCACATGCAGGCGAGATACAGTATCCTGCGTACCTTCCTCGAAGCTGGTGACGATTTCGTGAAATTGTCATACACCAAGGACGATCTTTCTGACCTGGAAATCAAGCTTGATCGATCCAAGATTCTGAGCCACGGACGCCCCGCTGTGGAGAAGTATCTGCAGAAGCTCCATGTCTACAAGAGCACGGCTGATGTCCAAGCTGGTAAGGCCCTCTACGACGGTATCACCTCCGTCGATGAGTGGTGGGGAAGCAAGGTACGTGATATCGTCCTGAAGAATAAGGTGCCTCGAAAGGTTTTCGTGCAGGCCAATACAGTTTTGGAGGGCGACCAGGTGATCCTGAAGGAGTATGAGCCTACTCTGGAGGGGATCATCCAGAGCTTTGCGGAGCGCAACGTCTAGATCAATTACATACGCAAGAATTAAGGAACAGAGACAAGATATCTCTGAATAAATTATAACAGCAAAAATAAACAATATTTTGGTCCAGAGTAAATGTCCATGTTATGAACCCCGGAGGCGGTTTCGATAGGCAGTTTGGCATCGCGATGTGACGGATTTACCGCCCGATCTACTTAGCGTGCTTCTCCTCTCACCTCCCAATGTGCTCAATTTCGCCTTGAACAGACATCCCGCCTTGCTTATATCTATACTAGGTGGCAACGAACAACGTGGTGTCTTCGATAAAGAACGTATCACCTTGCATAGTACCTGATTGAGCGCGGATCCTGGAGAATCGCGTTTCCCCATCCCGCCGCCTCCTGATCGCCATAGAAAGAACGTCCTTGCGGTGCAAGTCTAGAACCCTTCAGATCGACCGCATCGCTGCGAGTGGATCTGAACTCATCTACGAACGTGTCGGAAGAAAACCCCCCTCGACGATCCCCAATCACGGCGCCAACGCTACCTTCTCCGACACACTCCCTCGCGGAGGACGACTCCCACGCAGCCCCCCCGCCACACTGTCCATCAGAAGCGTCTGCATCCAGCTCAGTTGGCCCTCCTCCCTTCTCGTCGCTAGACTTCGCTGCTAGTTTTGAAATCTCTCCAGTAGAGGTCACCGAATCAGTATCAGCTCCTCTCCCAGCCTTTGCGCCACCGCCGAGTGACGAAGCTTTCGATTCAGCACCCGGGTCTTCAGTTGTCGCAGACACCAAAGCATCTTTTGCGGATCCAAAGTCAGACGTTGCGAAGAACTCGGACGACGAACCGCCACCTCCCTACACAGAAGGCTACAGTCCTCTTGAATCGTTCAGTTACGTGATGGCTGCTGCCGGAGGTGCTTCGAGCATCATCACTCAGGTCCAGCAGACTGGGGGACCTCCGATCAATACTTTAGGTGGTTCGTTTACCGTTGATGTAACTTATAGCTTGTGTCGCTAATCGCAGTCCAGATATCGGCGGAGATGAACACATCACTCTAGACCTTCGGTACGAGCTTATTTGAAATCTTCCCCTTAGGTCCTTTGATCACCGACGCTAATTAAATCAGTGGTGTACGGTTTACCCTCTCTCGAGATGAGCTTTTGACACTGCCGGAATTTGTTTTGCTGTCACTGTTCCCCAACGGGCTTCTTCCAGACGGACACATGGGCGGCTTCCACGAAGGCGACATATACCCAGTCGACGTAAGTGCCCTTGACTATCCTGTGAGGCAATTTCTAACAGCGTCTAGTATGATCCTGCATCGCTTCAGTACATGCTCGATTTCTTCCGATCAGTCGCCCAATCCATCCCATCGTCCGCCCCCTCTGAATCAACTTCGCCTGAACTCGAAGTGCCTGATGTGATGCAGAACTCTGCGCGCGATATGCTTCAGGATCGCGCTGGCATCATTGTTCTGCGAGAGGATCTGGACTTCTACGCCATCCCACCCCGCCAGGACATCGGACACGAGGAAATGCTTGAAGTGAAGCGGGCCGCTGGCCGAGCCCTCTTGAAACAAGACGGTATCTTTTCTGGGCTTCGCAAGAGTGAAGAGATCGGGTCCACCGAACAGCATCTCATTGAAATGCTGACTGCCGGGTAAGTACTTGAAGAATCAAAACAATGTATTATCGTGTTACTAACCATGTACATAGTGGATTCGATCGAGAGGATCAATGGGGCCACCGTGCTCCTGAGCCTAGCAAGGCCGTGATCTGTAGTCTCGCGTTGGCCAAGTTGCGCACTGATATTCGCGGAGACCTATCTAACAACAACGCCGTTGGAATGGCTCAGAAGCTGCTACTCTTCTGGAGAAAGCCAGCTCGCCGATGCTGGTGGGAAGGCGTTGACCTTGATGAGGTCGAAGGAGTGGACGGGCCTGTCAAGGTTTGGATTCGAAGAGTCTGGACGCTAGAAATGGTAAGCTCACCTGCAACGTATTTTGTTCTGACCGATGCTAATGCCTTCCTTAGAGTGTGATTGGACTACGTTGATTATTCACAAGAGCTTCTATCTGCATACGTAATCTATACCCGATTTCTTAGCCCCCCGCCTTGTTTTTTAGTACTTGTTTCCTGCCTGTTGTTATCTCTCCCTCTTAATCAATGACAGCTGGACTGGCGCCTGGTGACTTGGTTTCTAATAATATAGTTTGGATATGAGCAACACTGAATATAAGTCCAAAGAATTGCTTCCAACGTATATTTTGCAGTGTGAAAATCGTAATGTAGCTCTGAGTAGGAGTCCGTTGTTTTGTACTTCCGACGAATGCTGCCTCAGGAACGGGTGATCCACTCACGTGACCCGGACGTGAAGCGTTTCTTCTCGATTTGGGAAAACGCGACAGCGCAAAAGAATCTCAAGAGCTCCGACCTTGTGCCACCCCAATTGCTTGGAACTTTTCTACTACCACCTAATTATTTGTTGGGCACCACTCAGTCGATACTTGATTAATTTGCGACACATTTCATTCAGACTCACGGTCAATCCTACTGTCGACGCGCGCCTTGGCGATCGTCCTCTTGCCTGTTCCCCCACGAAGGGGCATGTACGAGTCGAAATAAGTCGCCAAAATGTCACACCTCCGAGGATACATCTCTTCATACCCTCCGCGCATGCGCCAATATGGTAACGCGCTTCTCACTCCCGTCTACCCCCCTCAAACGGGCCCGACACCCCGAACCACCAAACGCGGCACCACAGCGATCAATTACGCAGAAGATGGCTACGAAGATGAAGATTTCGATGACAGTGATGGCCCAAGGAGGCCAACAGGGCTAAGAAGTCTCAGGCGAGAGGAGTCGTCGAGTGGCCCGTTGCCCGTCTCCGAAAAGCTAGGCAAAGAAGCATATGCGCCGGTCGAGGTGCAAGGTGTTTTCCGTGAATGGATGATCAAGCGGATGCTACGCCCAGCGTAAGATTCACTCTCGGTTATGCCCCCTCTCTTCTTCGCATTGGTTACTAACATATGTTCCCCCTCAGTTGCGCGGACCAACTTCAAATACAGGCACAGCTTCCTTTGACCCTAGTACCGATTCGCATCGACATCGAAGTCATGCCTCATCAGCCACTCGAGCCATTTCCTCTTCCACGTAACGTCATGGATGCTAGCATCAATCCAACACTTCCTGCATACAGAAAACCAGATCCATTACCGCCATTCCGAATCAAGGATACATTTCTTTGGAACCTGCATGAGGCGCTAGCCACTCCAGAAGAGTTTGCGATTGGGTTTGTTCGTGACTTGGATCTCCCAAACCCGCAGGTGACCACCATGAGCATTAGCAGCCAGATTCGCCAACAATTGGAAGAATACGCTGGTGTTGCCTTACATCCTTTGTTCCAGAGTTCCCAGTTAGCCCCTACAGCCAGTGTCCCTCCACAGACAGACAGCGGGCGGGATACACCAATGACTCCTGTTGCCACTTATGTTTCAACCCCCGATGGCAGGTCCAACGGCGCCGCAACCGTCACCGTCACCAAAGAAGCACTCGTCAATGACAGTCTTCTGAACCCAGATGACGCATACCGATGCCTCATCTACCTCAACATCAATTTGCAAAACAAACTATATACAGATCGATTTGAATGGTCGCTCTTGCATCCCCCTGGAATGGCTGAGGAGTTTGCACAGGTCACCTGTGCCGACTTGCATCTTGGAGGTGAATGGGTGAGCGCCATTTCACACGGTATCTACGAAGCTGCTTTGAAGCTCAAGAAAGAGGTCTGCGAAAGTGGCGGGCTCATGAGTGGAATCAATGGCTACGGCAATGAAATCGATAACCAAGCAGCAAATGGTGTTGAGGCTGGCTGGCGGTATGACCCGGAGACTCTAGGTGACGAATGGGAGCCAAAGGTAGAGACTTTGTCAAAGGAAGAGATCGAAAGGCGTGAGGGAGATCGAGAGCGGCAGATTCGACGACTGCGTCGCGAAACAGCCCGATTTTCGTCTACTACTGGAATTACCCCCGATGCTTCTCGTCAAAGCAATGGGTATTTCGACGTTGAAAGCGAAACCCCCTTGGGCAGAGGCGAGCGAAACAAGCGAAAGCGTCGTTTCCGCAGCCTTAGTCCATTGGGTCGATCAGGGACTCCTGGTGGCCGCGGCACTCCTGACACAGGCTCTGGTGCTGGGTATGGTGGAGGTGGAGGAACCCTCTCTGAGTGGTAAGTCTTCATGAAATTCTTCTTTCGGCTTATTTTTTGCATTTGCTAACGAAACTAGGGAGCGACAAAGCTGGCGTTGCAGCAATTGTATGGTTTGGGGCTCTGCTGTATGGGCAGTGCGGGATGGTCCAGATGGCCCTAGAGTAGGAACTTCCATTCGGTGTGATTTGAGCGGCATTGAATCTAACATTTTCTACCTTAGACACTCTGCCATAACTGTGGCTTCTTATATGAAAGAGACAAGGTTGCTCCAGAATGGTCGCGGGACCTTCATCGACATGACATCCCCGTTGGCCGTGTTTAAAGTCTCATGTTCCACGCCCCTACATAATCTCTGGGGGGTTTGGAGTCCGAAGTTACCATGGAATCTTTCTTGATCAACAGGTGGTCCTGGTTTCTCAGGTTTTCTCACGTGGTCGACATTGCCGGCTTGAAGTACTTATGGCGTGTTTCAGAGGTGTTGGCACCAAGATATCATCAAGAGGCTTCACGTTCTCCAAAAACGCATATTACTTGGTTTACTCTCATATCCCACGCTTGTTACATTACATTGCCCTTTTTTTTTCTACCTTTCTTCCTTGTCTTCCGGATTATCTTTTTGAAATTTGATCTCGAAAAACGACTTAACCTCGGGGGAATTCCATGGATTGGTGTGGAGGAGTTATTTGTTTCCCTAGTTAATGTATGAATATGAACATGATCAGATTACATCACAATCAGTGTCTTCATAGACCTTGCTGAAGTCTTCGGCTCTGGGCGAAACGCCCTTGTAGATACATGGGAATAGAAAAACATGTACAATTCAGTAACGTCAACATTTGTCTCCACAGAGCGCAGAAGCATTCAAGAGCAAACCTTCAAGCCATTTAAGTCGGGTTGAAGCACATTTTCAGGATCGTTATATTCTTCACCAGGTAAAGAATTCATGTTCGCCTCTGAAACAAAATGTCGGAGCTCTTCGATCGACGAGACCATGTCCATGAATCCAACCCTCGTAAAGGGCATTGGTGTCTCCGGAAGTCGTGTCCAGTGGATTCGTTCCGAGACGGGGTGATTCTTCCTCGAATGTGGGTCTCGTTTGTTGGGCGATATTTGACATGTCGTCTACCCGCAATAGACTGGGTCAGGGCTCTTGCGATTCTTTATGTTCTTTGGCTTCTCGAAGTACTAGGCCTGGTCGAAAGGGGAGGGGTGCTCCTTACTTGCACTATCGGACGAAACGACAGAATCCTGGAGAGGAGTTTGTCCCGGATAGTAACGGCCGCCGGGATGGAGAGATTGAGCAGTCTAAACCAAAGGTTAGTCAGATCAAGAACCTGGATAGACTGAAATAATGATACCGGTGTCTCTGTCGCGCTTGACAGCCTAACCGTCTACGGGTTGCTACTGACTTCGCGAAACTCGTCTCCTTCCACTTGAACCTCACGATCACGGATGCGACGCATCAATGCGAGGAAATTGCTTTGCTGGAACTTTGAGCTCTGATCGTGTCGAACGCTGTCAAGAAGTTGCCCAGCGGTTTGTGCAAGGGCATCTGCATCGTGTGTTTTGGTTTGCGGATCTGATTGTTCGGCTTGAGGAATAGTATCGGAGCCAATTCGTATCTCTTCGTGTGTTGTTTCTAATGCTGATGGTTCAGGCGCTTGCGTCTGCGGCTGCATTTGTGGTTGCTCAATGGTTGCAGGAACTTCTTCGGTGCTCTGTTCCTCGAGATCTGCTCGAGCTTGTGCAAATGCGGCCTCGAACGCTGACTCGTCAAATTGCTGGGACGGCTCTTGTTGTTCAGTGCGCATGTCCTGGCGTGACTGCTGTGATATATTCATAGAATTGTTGTACATTGGGTAGTTGGGAGCAAAAGCTGGCTGATATGCACGATGTTGTATATGATGAGCTTGGGCATGATGCGCGGGGGCTCCTTGCTGTGGCTGGTGGCTCAGGAACTCATTCTCCCATCCTCCCCGTGCAAGAGGCGATGCCCGTATCTGCGGAGCCGCGGGGCCAGATATATTGAGATTTTGAAAGTCCGAAGCCCAGTTGGAGTTCGACTGGGTAGCCGGTAACTGTGCAGGCGCTCCAAAATGAGCCGGGTGTTGTAGGTTTGGTAACTGAGGCGCTCCCAAATTACCTTCAAATGCCGCGAACTCTGGATCTAAGATCCCATCGCGAGGGCTCTGAGTGCGAAATCCCTGGTTCTCGTTAGCTTAGGAGCATGAGTGATTCCTTTGTGGCAAATTACCTGTGCCGGGGATTGTCGGCTACTTAAGCGATCTTGTTGGAGAGTCCGGTCGACCGATGTATGCTTCTGAAAGTTCTGCAACGCGTTCGATGGACCGCAAATGGCATCACTCATGATTGCGGTACAGTGGAACTATGTTCATCAAGTTAACCACGAGAAATATGGAATAACGATGTCGCTCAGAGCGGAGATGCATGGAGAAGTAAAGCGTGGGGCAACCGAGGCTAAGGCACGTGTAAGTCATGTGATGCGCTGAGTCATCACTGATAAGGATAAGCGGCTGTTGTGGCCTCCAGCGCATTCAATGTGGACATCTGGACATCTGAACTCTTTAGCTGCACACTCCGGCACCATGGTGAGCTTCTACAAATCAATTGAATATACATGAGCTTTAGCTGATCCTTGGAATAGGCAGCCCCCCAGGTTATCTCCAATTCGGGGCACGAAGATATGATTGTATGTACTAGAGCTTCGAGGGGGAGGCGTTTGCCTAACTCGCCTTTGGAGCTTAACTCTTTGGTCCCCCACACAGCAGATGCTTACAATGGCTTATTTAGCACGATGCCGGCTTAGACTACTATGGACGCCGATTGGCCACTTGTTCCTCCGACAAGACGATAAAGATCTTTGAGATTGAGGGGGAATCACACCGCTTGGTCGAGACGCTGAAGGGGTTAGTTTCTACCTTGAGTGGGCAGCTACAGGACTAGAGTAACTAATTGTTCGTCAAAAAGCCATGAGGGTGCAGTCTGGTGTGTTGCTTGGGTAAGTTCAGCGTCGAGCTCTTAGCACATTGATCACAGCTAACTTGACCACCTATAACAGGCGCATCCCAAGTTCGGCACGATCCTGGCCTCCTCTTCCTACGACGGGAAAGTTCTTATTTGGCGCGAACAACCGCAGAATGCTACTTCGCCTGTTGGCGGGAGCACTTGGACCAAGGTCTTTGATTTCTCGCTTCACACGGCTTCGGTGAACATGGTATCATGGGCCCCTCATGAGAGCGGATGCCTTCTTGCCTGTGCTTCTTCCGATGGCCACGTCAGTGTCCTCGAGTTCCGCGACAATAACTGGACTCACCAAACCTTCCACGCCCACGGCATGGGTGTGAACTCAATCAGCTGGGCCCCAGCGGCATTTGCAGGCAGTTTGATCAGCTCAAACCCAGGGCCTGGACAGCAAAGGCGTTTTGTGACTGGTGGAAGTGACAACCTGATCAAGATCTGGGACTACAAGTAAGTCTTCGTCAATGAATATTTGCCAATAATTATGTACTAATCTTTGTCGTCTAGTGCCGAGACCAAGACCTACAACCCTACCCAAACCCTCGAGGGCCACTCCGACTGGGTCCGTGACGTCGCCTGGTCACCCAGCATTTTGTCGAAGTCGTACATTGCATCGGCTTCGCAAGACAAGACCGTCAAGATTTGGACCTCCGACGCATCCAACCCCGGCCAGTGGTCAAGCCAGACTCTTGAATTCGACAGTGTGTTGTGGCGAGTGAGCTGGAGCTTGAGCGGGAACATACTGGCCGTCAGCGGTGGTGACAACAAGGTCAGCTTGTGGAAGGAGAACCTGAAGGGCCAGTGGGAGAAAGTAAAAGACATCGAAGAATAGTTTCTCATCCCATATCATTTTGTGCTCTCTCGCCTCATCATGGGTGATGTCTTGCTATCCTTAAGAAACTTAGCCATTGCGCGCACCCCCTTAATAAAGTGAAGAGCTGCAGCGATATAACCAAAAGGTCACCTTTAGATATCCCAGAAAACAAATGGACCCCTTCCACTCCCCGTTGGCTCCTTGAGATCAACCCATCGTCCCATCATGATTCTGCCTCCAGGAATAATGACTGCTTCGTACCCGTGGACCCAGTGAGGTGAGAGCCCATGCCATGCAACCGGTTCGTTCTCGGTAGCTTCTTCGCAGATAGCAAAGCAGATTCGAGTCCAACCATGGAAGCCACCGTACGAAGTTGTGAAAGGCTCGGTAAAACCAAAGAGCGGGTTCTCTGCGCTTTTGATACCATAGGTTGACTGGATGCCACTGAAGTACTTCTTAGGTATTCCTTTCATCTGGGGCATGATAGCGTTGCATTCGTCAGGCCAGAACATCTCATTGGACTGAGATGTGATCTCCAGGGTCTTGCGGTTGTTAATCCTCACTCTCTTGCTCTAGATGCGGAGAGGCACTTACTAGAATTTCGACCTGGTCCCAGTGGGTGTCAAGATCGGCGCAACTTTGACGATAATGAAGGTCTTCCAAGGTATCAGGAAAGGGATGGATACAAGCTAGCTTCGGTCAGTATGTCAGATGCCCAAGCCGCTTGTAGTTCGCAGCTTACAATAGTAACCAAGCCAAGAAGAACTGAGGGCCTCCATATCAGGTTTCGTTTTCAGCATCTTTGGCTTCATGGAACAAGGCAGCCGAGAGAAGGACTCGAAGAAAGTTGCTTCTTGACGGGTTAGAAGGTGGCGTTGCCAGAAGCTGCGCAAGGCCAGAATAGCAGCAAGATCTAAGCTTCCACTATCAGGTTTCACCAGGCCCGCCACATCCTCGTCATTATATGAATAGCTCGTTCCGATGTCGTAGTCTGTTCGAAGACAGGAGATTGTAACATCAGGATCAAAGGCGAGTGCGGTCAGGCACTAGACATGAACGTTAGCAAAGCAGACAATGGAACAAGTTTGCACCGACTGACAATTTGGACTGCATAGAACACCTCAGATGGATGCTTCGTCTTCGGGCTATTCAGAAACTCCCCTTTTCTCATGACTTCCCGGATCAACTCATTGTTCTTAGATTCTTGAGATTGCAAAGATGCTTCAAATGCTTCAGAAAGCATCGTTTGAATGACTCCAAGCCAAAGAGCTTGCTTGTCTTTCAACCTGATTTCCCGTCCTCCAGGCTTGAATGTAATTGTCTGGCGAAGGACGATTGCGCGAGCTTGATACTCCAGCATCAGTTCTTCACTCGTCTTGCCTTGTGGTGGCATATCGTATTTAGCTTCAAAGCGACCCCTCCAGCTCCAGCAATCATCCGAGATTATCCTTGCTCTGAGTTGCTTGCACGTTGCTGCAAGACCAACGAAGTCTCTGTCGGTTGGGAGGTAACAGGCAATCGCCTGTAAGACCTAGATGGGATGCATGGTTAACATTCTGAGCTGCATCTTTTCGAATGTGGAAGTCTCACCTCATTTGGGAGCTCGATAAGGCGACACCTCGTCGCCATACTTGATAGGAAGCGGCTGTAAGTTGCAGGTGTGTAGTGAATTTTAGCAGTGGGGTATAGGTAGGGAGGATGAAGAAAGAAGATGAGGATCTGTGGTATTGAAAAGTCTAGGTGAGAGTGTTGAAGATAATCCGATCTATTGTATACTAGGTTGCCGTCCTTTCGCGATCCTCTTCTCGCCGTCGCAGGCTTTCTTTCACTCCCCAACCATCAGCTAACAAGCCTTTGACTTCCTCGAGACCCATCCCACTCATCTCGGGGTATATCGCCCGAATAGTAACCCAGCCTACTGCACAAACCCCGGCATAGACAGTGAATGTCCAGGCGGGGGTCATCCATTCCATCATTGGCAAAAACGTCAGTCCCACGACGAAGTTCGATGCCCAGTTCGTCGCGGTTGCTAAACCAGAGCCTAGTGATCGAACATTCAGGGGAAACAATTCTGCTTGCTGCCAGGGAACATTTCCTAGTCCAAATGCATATGCTGCGACGTAAATGATCAAACTGAGCAATATAAGGACAGGACCAAGCCCTTTACCCCCCTCGTGGCTGTGCGACTCCGGGCTGAAGGAAATGTCCATGGATGAAAATGTGAGCGCACAAAGTCCCAAAGCAACGATCATCACGGGTATCGAGTAAAGCAATATGCGGCGACGCCCAATCCTGTCGATGTATACGAATGCAAACAATGTGAAGATGAAGTTTGTTCCCGCAATCGTGAGCGAAGTCAAGGTCGGCGAAGAGAATGAGAGAGCGGAGAAGATGATGCCAGAGAAATACATCAAACTGTTGAATCCGCATAACTGCTGGATTGCTTGGAGCGTCATAGCGATCGTGAGCGCCCTCCGATTTCCACCACGGAAAAGCTCCTGTGCCCGGAGAGACGCGTCATGTAGCCACTGAGGGGAGTTTCCTGGCGCTTTAGCATTATCCATGTCAGCTGTTTCTTCGGCCATTTCACCGCGGATATCTCGTAGCACTCGGTGTGCTACACGATCAGGCTCGGGCGATGTTTCATAAACGCGTTTCAGGACAGCTACGGCTTGGTCATCTTGTCCGGCTTGCACAAGCCATCTTGGTGTCTCTGGCAAGAAACCTAGGACTGCAAACTGGAGAAATGCAGGCACAGCTCCAAGGCCTACAATCCATCGCCAGCCTCCACTAGTTTGAGAGAATAACCACCCAACAATGTACGCAACTACCTGGCCGCCCGTAATCAATAAGCTTAGTATAGTGACCAATCGACCTCGAGCATGCGAAGGCGCTATCTCCGCAATATACCTTGACAGAAAGGTTAGTTCCTATTTCCTTGAGGTTACGATAGGTGGCTTACAGAGGAGTGATGGCACTTGCACTGCCAACCGCAAGACCAACAATGCTCCGTCCAATAATCATAATCCACACATGGCTGGTGAAGGTTTGCACCAGAGTGCCTATTGCAAAGAGCGCATCTGCAACAAGAATCACCCTGCGACGTCCATATTTGTCGGCAAATATTCCGGTAAAGGGGCTTGCGATCAATGCAAATAGACTAGTGCTCGAAGTAATAAGGCTTTCATCGAGCGTCGTCAATGGTCGATGGGAAAGGTCGGAGCCGATTGTCACGAGGGTGGAAGATATCACACCGGTGCTATATATCAAATCACACTTTAGCTACTGATCTCACATTTCAATAAACAGCGCTCATACTCATAGCCAAATAAAAGACCACTTATCCCCGCCGAAAAGGTAAGGAACCAGATAAACCATCCGTCGGACGTTGACACGGGCAGATTCTCGTCTTCTGTGTCAGGAAACGGGTAACCATTGGCATCCTCCGAGGGGAGAAGCGGAGCATTAGAGCTAATATGCTCCGGATCTTCCCTTGAAGCCATTTTTTGGAGCTGTCAAACAAGTCGAGCTGCCAGGAAGTACAAGTAAAGGAGAGAAACTACGTCGGCAATCGCGATAACCGACTGATAAGGGAGATGACGCGGGCCGGAACTGCTTAGTGATCCAAATGGCCATCCCGCATAGACTTCTACTTACAGAACAGCACAACGAGACTACTTATTACATGGGCTAATCTACGCGGTCCCCTTCGATTGCTACTCGCATTTCTCTGAGCGCATTTGATCTTGTATGCAAACTTCGATGCAAACAGGCTCAAGTACGAACGGAATATCAAGTCCACAAGGTACTCTGTACCTTTAGTCTTTCATGCTTCAGAATAGAATAGTGTTGGGAATACGATAAGGACTGGATATGTTTGAATGGATATTTACATACTAGGGTAGATAATGCCTAGGGGAAATCCAATTGATTTTTTAATATGTCAGTCTCCTCAGACCTAATGCTTAGCCACAACGCCGGCCGCGTCGGCCTGCGCGCTAATCATCTTCTTGTACGCCTTGACATCTCCGTCGAACTGGTGCACTGTGCCCCGGTCACAGACCCAGAGGCTCTTACATACGTTTTGAAGCATAGTAACATCGTGGGAGACCATGACCACACCTCCCTCGAATCTTGTCAGCGCTTCAGACAGAGCATCCATACCTTCAATATCCAGGTGGTTAGAAGGCTCGTCAAGCACCAGAATATGAGGGTTGGTCAACGACAAGCACGCAAATGCAACACGAGACTTTTGACCTCCGGAGAGGAGCTCCATTCGTTGCAGACCAGTCATACCAGTAATGCCGAACCTAGTCAATTGTTAGATCAATGCGACAGAGGAAGAAAAAGGGATTCACTTACGCGCCGAGGTGTCGACGGTATTCTTCATCACTCTTGCCTGGGTATGTCTTTGCCATGAAACTGACCGCACTAGAGTTCATGTCCAATGCATCCACGTGATGCTGAGCGAAGAAACCGATACGCAGTCGTGTATGGGCGGAAATCAGACCCTTTGTGGGCTGAAGCTGGCTTGTGAGAAGTTTGAGCACAGTGGTCTTACCAGCACCATTAGGCCCAACAATTCCAATACGTGAGTCGAGCTGGATAGACAACTCGACATCCTTGAGAAGAGGCTTGTCTGGAGTATAACCGAAGCAAACATCTGACATCTGGACAATTGGGGGTGACAGTTTCTCGACCTCTGGGAACGCGAAGTGGACCGTGTATTCGCTTTCTGGGGCTTCCAGAACAGGCATACGCTCCAGCTTCTTGATTCTGGATTGCGCCTCTGATGACTTGGCGGCGTTGTACCGGAACTTGTCGATGAAAGCTGAACAGAGCTTAGCGTCTATGACCAGGATTTAGGAAATTCGAGGATCTTACCTTGAAGATGGGCTCTTTCGGCCAATTGCTTCTCGTACTCGCGCTTCGCAGTCTTCCTTCGCTCTTCCTTCGTTGCGTAGAACGATTCTGTCTAACGTCAGTTTTCGAATTGCAAAGAGACAGGGTCGAGGGTTCAGTACCGAAATTAGCTCCTCGGTAGTAATCCAGTCTCTCGGAGTGTTGATGGACGATATCGGTGGCAACCTCGTTCAGGAATGCACGATCGTGAGAAACCACAAGAACAGTACTTGGGTAGCCTGCGAGGTAATTTGATAAGAAAGTAATAGACGGAACATCCAACATGTTTGACGGTTCTTTCAAAGTTAGTCACTATGTTTGAAAAGCATTCCGGGCTGAACCAACCGTCAAGAAGCAATAAATCAGGTTCACAGAACAGGGCTCGAGCCAATGCCAAACGCATTCGCCAACCTCCGGAAAACGTTCTTGTTGGGTATTGCTGTCGTTCAGCTGAGAAACCAAGACCAGCAAGGATACTTGCAGCACGCGACTCTGCCTTGTCAGACTCCATTTCGGAGAGTTTGGCATAAATATCGCTTAGAGTGATATCAAGACCCTCGCGCTCATGATCCAATCTTGCGGCATCTTTAGATGTATCTGCCAGAGAAGATCTTTCTTCCTCGATTGCAGACAATTGTTGTGTAATTTTCTAGAAGGAGTTTCAGTGATTAGTGTGATCAAATATTAGGTTGCGTATCTCCGCTTCTTGGTCCACTTACATTTTGCTCTTGTAGGAGATGCTTGCGCCATACATCTGCATCCAATACGGCCTGAAGAGCCGGGGTCTCGTCACCTGTAATCTAAAGAAAGAGACGCAATCAGTAACCGATAACAGAACAACATGAGATCTCAAATTTTAATACCTCTTGTTCGACGTGAAGAATGGAAATATGACTTGGAATAGCGACTTCTCTGCGACTCAAAGCACGCAACAGAGTAGACTTTCCGATACCGTTCTGACCCACGAGACCGTAGCGGCGACCATAAGCGAGAGTCAAATCAGCATCTGTCAGGATACGCTGGCCTCCAATAGTGATGTCGATTCTGTCCAGCTTAACGTCCTTGCTTTTTGACTGGGAATCAGAGCCAATTTGCAGAGGGTTGACCGCCATGAAGAACTCTTCGTAGGTCATTGTCTCATCCGGCTGGTTGAGTAGACGCGAGGACTCGTAGCTGACAGTCTTCATCTGCTTCTTCTCCTGCTTGGCCCTAATCTTGCGTTCGGCCTTCTCAAGCTTCTTTTTATCCACCCGAGACTCCACCTTGCGAGCGTTGGCCGACTCCAAGTCTACGTTTCCTCCTGCCAATCCCATTGTCGAAGA
>JAOYNU010146941.1:0-21527 GCA_026745395.1 Tympanopsis confertula
TATGTGTGAGCAGCATTCGGAGAGTGATTGGGCGGGCTGCTGGTTCATATAACGGTGTCTCTCCATCTTCAGCCCAGCCGGTAAGAACTTGTTTTGCAGCGAGCTCTGGAGCAATAGCAGAAAGATCGCCGTCTAGACTCAGGAGACCTTCATCAACACATCGCAAGGCGGCGATGGTGGCTGTCAGTTTGGTGGCCGAAGCGAGGAACAGCACATCATCGACTTGTTGGGGGCGCTTTTCACCCGATAGAAGAGTTCGCTCTCCAATGGCCTTCTCGTAGACAAAGTCACCGGCAGTATTGGTGGCACAGATCACGGCACCGTTGACCTTGCCCTCGCCGATGGCGGCTTGGTAGCAGGCCTCGATGCTGGTCGTCATCCCAAGGTAGATACTGAGGTGCTGGAAGATTTTAGCTGTCGATGTTTGATTTGGTCAAAGAAGCCACGAGGGAATCGCCTTTAAATACCCTAGACTAGGATAACTATTGACTCATTGACCAAAGCTCGCAAGGCGTGCCACTTAAATTAGGAACAAGATGAGTAGTTGCAGATTGAAGGGGAAGCGGCGGGATTGGAGTGGTGAATCCCGTCACGAATTCCGAACCCCGCCGCGACTGCCATCCATAAAACCCAGACAGGGAATTCATTTTGAGATCCTTTTTTAAATGCTCTGATAATAAAATATGCTAAGCTCCCAGGGGCGATATACAGATCTTGAGAAGCACTTGGTGAAGCATGTGCAATTTCTTGCAAAGTTGGCATTTATCATAGACCTTCAAATGTTGTTCGTTGTCAGGAGATATTTGGGAGTGCTGTATATCACTACAAAGAGGTTATGGTCTAAAAATATTGAATACAGGCTACAGAATTTGTTTTAAGTAGGTTTTAACCATTGTAAGGGGTTAAGCACGTATTTTGTTCGTATAACTTCAATCAAGGGAATATCATTATTAAAGAATCAGCTTCTAGCCATATGTACTTTCTGTGAGCTCTATTGCGCCTTCTGAGAGCCAATTTCACGCAGCCTCAATACCGCTTGAACATGACTAAACTTGACACTCTCTTCCTTTGACCAGGCGAGCAAGCTAGCTGTCTTGATCAAGTTCTTGATCTGTCGGCCGTTCAGCTTGATGCTGGCCAGCTTATCAAGTTGGTCATCAGAAAAGTCACCGGCATTAGAAGAGCCAGCCAAGAACTGGCTCCAAATATGGCGGCGTGCCGAGTCATCAAGGTCTTGATAAGCCAAAGAAACATGAATTCGTGACTCAAATGCTGGATCGATGTTCTCAGCACGGTTAGTGGTGAGAAAGAGGATACCCTGGAATAAAAAGTTAGCAAAAATATTGATGATCAGCAAACAATCAAATCATACCTCATAATATTCCAGCATTCTCAAGAATATTGACACAAGCTCATTGCGCACAAGGTCGGTCGCAGTGCGAGCTTCCATGAAAACATCCGCCTCGTCCAAAAGAAGCACAGCTCCCCACTTAGGAATCATGCGAAGTACCTCCTTGAGCTTCCTCTCCACTGTATCTGCAGAAGTTCCCAAATCCCCAGCACTCATGGCGTACAAAGGAACACGCATCATTTCTGCAACACTCTCGGCAGTGAGCGTCTTACCGACCCCGGGGGGTCCAGCAAGCTGCATAATAATACCACGACCTTTGCCTTCAACCACATCGTCAAAGTTATCAACCTGCTTTGCCTGTGCCTTGGCGAAGGCCAAGATCAAGTCCTTCAAATTCTCCTGGCCTGAAGGAAGAACAAGCGAATCAAATGCACGGGTATCCCAAACAATGTCAGTCGAAAGGTCAAGGTAGAATCGAAGCCACTCCTTGTCTTTCAGAGAATAACCATGAAGGAAAGGAGAAGCAACCAAACGCTGCTCATCATTGAGGTCGTCGGAGAAACTCTCTTCATCGTATCCCCCAACTGACACATAGGGGTGGAAAATGTTAAAAGCCTCATTATCAAGGATGATACGACTCTTGACGTGGTATTTCACCAGCTCATGGTCCTCGTTAAAGCCGTGGGCGACTCCCTCATAATGCTTGTATCGATATCCCTTGTGCTCTTCCCAAGTCTTACCCCGGGTAATCAAGGTCTCTCGAATAGAGGTCTGATCAGAATGGAATTTAAGTGGCGATACTGAAAGCGACGTGATGGGACAAGTGCCGATGAAAGGATAAACCCGGAAATCTTCATCGCGGTATAAGAAACTGTCACCATCATAGTCGACATATTTGCCTGTAAGAATCCATGCTTTTGTTCGGCAATCGATCGCATCCTCGGTGAAAATGAATGCGCGAGTGCGTCCGCCCGTAGTGTTGATCATAACATCACCGGGCTCAAAGATTGACCACACAAGACCATGTGTGATGACTCCATTGCGCATCAGATCTTCCTTCTGGGCAATGGTATCACGGAGCTCCTCCTCTAGAATTTTATAGAGTAGAGCCACGTGCTCCTTAGTCGTTGGATCCTCCTCTTTCTCCCGACAGCTGAGGAAGTTCTCCCATCGATGCACCATAGGCTTAAATGGTCGGTGGAATTCAAGGCGCTCCAAGGTGGTAGTCACACCGGGATATCCGTCGAGCACCTTGCCCAAGAACTCTTTCAATGGCTCACTTTGGACAACGATTGAGTCAATCTGGAGGCTTTTACGTCCATCGTAGCATTTTGCGTTGCGCACGATGACGGCGTACTGTGCTGACTCGGCGTCCTCGGCGGGCGCTACCAGGGTTTCAGGAAAGTCCTTGGTCCATGTGGTCTCCCCGTTCTCATCTGGCTTGGTCTGATAGACATTATGGACATTGCAGATAGTTCCAGGGGGAGCATATGATTTTTCCTCTTCAGTCTCAGACTCATCTGCATCGTATTAGTCAATAAAGATTTTTGGCATGGCCGATATACTATTGAAACATACCAGGAGTCTTGATGGCGTCCTGCGCCTTTGGGTCCTTGATTTCTATAGCCATAGTGAAGGGTAACGAAAAAAAAAAAAAAAAAAAAAAAAAAAAAAAATGAAAAGTACAAGTATAAGGCCTGAAGAGGAGAATCAGGCTCAAGGGGGTATTGAAGAGTCGTGAAAAAGCTGATTGATTGCTTTTGGACCGGCACTATCTCGAGTTTATATGCCCTTTCGCTGTCGCTAGGCAAAAAAGGCCTCAATCCTTCCAGATTGCTGACTTGTCTGCAGGAAGCATGCAAAAATGAGCTGTTGACATCCTATAGGCTGTAGGGCCGAGTACAGCCTCTCTGCCCCACGCATGTTGCCTCAGCCTTGAGTGAGTCAAGAGCTTGCTGCCTGCGCGACCGACACTTTTCTTCCCCGACTTCCCAATCAGGATCCCGATTTGAAGCCTCGTCTCAATATGAGCTCATAATTGGCGCTTTCTCCACTGCAGGATTCTGAGCCTAGATGACTCGTGCAGATTCCGCTGGCACCCTGGGCGGGTTCCTCCCGGCCCAACGCTATAGCCGCCTGCGGCGCCTAGCTCGCACTTTAGTCTAGCATGGACCAGCTGAACAATTCAGCTGCATCATTGATCTTCATTCGAGCGCAAAAAGGGCCATTTGAGGCTCCGTCGTCTTCGCGAGGTTGTCCTATCATCCCTTCATCGAGATAAATGGCGACGCGGGCGATCTACTTGAGCATCTATCTACTCGTTGGTCAGGTATCAACTACTGGTGTATTGAACCTATATTCACAAGTTTAGTGGGCCTCGAAAGGGCCCCGAAAGTCAAAGGAATTGAATTATCTGTCATCAAATCATGCCGATCATGAGAAAAGTGCAACAAGAAATAGGAAGAAAGATTAAGCCTGCGAAAACAGATATTTCCCTGTGCATCAACACCAGTGATACTTTGAAACCATATGCGTCATCAAATATGTCTCCGGTATCTTTGAAAAGAGCATATTCAGTCTTCTGTACCAGCGTCGGTCAACCGAGACTTGATGGTCTCCTGCGAATCTTCCCTATCTAGTTCGCTCAGGTGGCCCGAGCCAACATCATAGATGAGACCATGTATTTGGAGCCCACGTTCCTGGATAGCGCTCGAAACAACCTCCTTCTGCTTGACAACATCTAGTCCCTCGCGCACATTAAGCTCCACAAGCTTAGCAGCAGCCTCATTCGGCGAAAGCGATTGTAGGAGAGAAATATTGTGCTCGCGCACTTGACGCAGTGGCTTTAGCCACAGATCCAGTATCCCAAGCTGTTGGTTGCCCATTGCTGCAGCTACACCACCACAGCAGGTATGACCGCAGACGACTAAGTGTTGTACTCGCAGATGCTTCACAGCGTACTCGATGACGGCGCTTGAGCTCAGATCTCCCGGGTGTAGGATGTTTGCGATGTTTCGATGGACGAACACATCGCCGGGCTTGAGTCCTAGTATGCTTGTCTCAGGGCATCGTGAGTCGGAACAGCCTATCCATAGGATCTGCGGTTGTTGGCCTGCCGCAAGAGAGGGGAAGAGATCGGGGTGATCGCGAGCTGTCTGCGCAGCCCATTGCTTGTTGCGGCGCAAGGCCGTCGAGAAATGATCTGGTCGAGGATTGTCAGTCTTCGTTCGAGTAAGTATTTTTGCGTGAACGTGTCATTTGTGCGTCTCGTAGGGCGATGGGGCACAAGTTCAACCAGAGTATGTAGACGGGGTTGTGGCAGTAGATCCTCAAGACGGTTGGTTTTGTCAAGGCAGCGAAGAGGGACAGAGCTACCGTGGCTCACCGCACCCTGCTTCCACTTGTATCGCTGCACGTAAAGACGATAGGTCGCACGATTGGCCGTGTGACATTCATGAAGAACTGTGGGGACAGCAGGAGTCGGAGCTAAGGCCAGGGGTGAAGTATGCAGCCACGGGAGGGCTCCGAAGGGATACATTCAACAGCAAGGACGGCCGATACCACGTGGCTCATGGGACAGACCTGATCAAAGTGCGTTGTGCCAATTCGAAGGTGGGAAAGACTGATTCTGGGGAAGAAAAAAAACTGGGGAAAAGAGACCCGCTGATGAAAAAAGTCATGAGGAGCAAGCACATACCTTCAGTCATTGGCACGAGTCGAAGCGAAGCCGGATCATGGAGAGCAAATATTAAAGAGAGAGAAGATTCCCTTGATAGATGAAATAGACTTGCATTCAGCAAATGAAACAGGGGAGTGCCTGGTCCCTGTTCCTGGGACCCATATCTCTCCGATGCGTAACCGTGAAGTCTGGGCCGCCGGTGAAATCTTGGCTTTTCGCAAAATACGCTCGTGGGAAGAAGCTTTTGGGCCCTTGTGCTTAGAATTGTACCCTGTGTAACTGTATCTTAGATAAATTCGGAATAATTGATGGGCACCGAGTAACGTCAGAATCAGAATGCCGTGAGTCCCATGCCAGTTTGAAGCCCTTTCGGACAGAACCTTGGAATGTTCGAGCAGCGCTGGAAAATATCGTTGATCCACCAAGAACACCACTGGCTAGACTAGAGCTGCCCAAGGTGGTACTGTCAGTCGCATTCCTCCGTCGCTCTGGTTTAAGATTAAGACGGATAGCGAACTGCATGTGTTGACGGTCAAAACCAAGGAAGGTAGATTCCAGCCCACTCTGAAAGACTCGTAGCACATGTCAATATGACAGCTGATCAGGGTTGTACTTTATAAAAAAAATCGCCAAAGAACAGATCTGGAAACCGAACAGTTTCATGTTGCTAGGCCAGAGATAGGAACCAATGTATCTCTTGTATGCTTTGGCTGTCCATGTGCTCCGCCTCTATAAATCTATCGAAAGTCTGATTATCTAGCTTCAAAAGATTCTATTTGTGTGTGGTATAAATTTGGAAAGTGTAAATTGTAATCTCTGCATAGCCAAATATTGTCTCTTTGCAAGCTCGCGTGACTATCGCTACACCAATGTCTTGAGCTGATGATTACAACGTCAACAAAATTTCAGATAAGACGCGGATGGCCTTCCTGAAGTCTAATAGAAAATGATTTAGTTACAACTGCCAAGAACCATGCTGAACAAGATCATCGGTGAGAAGCACTCATATAAGACCAGGAGGGAACTCAGCGCAGGATGTCGCTTTTCTAGTAGCTCTTCTTACGCCGCTTAGTAATGGTGCGTCGGCGAGAATACCACTGACTTGCGCTGTAGCGATTCGGAAGGCGCATGAGCCGGATCTGGAGCCGTTGCTTCCGTATAGTGAATTTATGGTATCCCGCTACATCTTTCTGCATAACCATTGTATTCTATTTACTCCTTGATTTTTCATGTTAGTTGACTTTATGTAGTTTTTTTATCGTTCCTCTATTTCAAATAATCACTTGAATGTTCCCCGCCTTTCTTTTTGCCGCTTTCTTTACCCCTCGAAATTGTTGCCTTGTGCCTCAACCGCCTGGCTTCATCCAAACGTGCACTCTCTTATTTCTCACGCCCTTTGAGGATTTCAAATATGAAGCCACGTTTATCCTTCGATGATGTCGCCTGGGAAAAAAGCGATGATATTGAAGAGTCTTGGTTAGATTTTCTCCTTGATGAAGACGTCTACAATGAGATTGGGCTGTTTCTCGCTGAGCATGGTTCCCCGCGCCAATGGGCCGATTTCAAACTATTCAAGACAGGTGGTTTCAATGCCAGCTTTCTCATGACCTTCATCAACAGTGATAACGATGGCTTTATTTTGCGGTTTCCGATGCCTGGCGTTCATATGTTTCCCGAGGAGAAAGTCCGCAATGAGGCGTCAGTTATGGAATTTATCACAAACAATGCTTCCAATAATGCACTTTTTCCAGTACCTCTGGTCTCTTGTTGGGGGGAAAGAAGGCAGAGCCCCTCGAATATAGGCCCTTTCATCATTAGGAGCTACATTGACCACGAGAGAAGCATGTCTGATGTTCTTGAGAAGCCCGGGCGGCAAACGCGACAACGCCCAGAGCTCAACCCAGAAATCGGTACCACAAGGCTAAGAGCCCTCTACAGAGAACTGGCTATTATAGTATTCTCCTTATCTACGCTCTCTGCAAATCGGATTGGGACTTTAAAGAAGACCGAGACATCAGCGTGGGAAGTGGCATATCGACCATTATCCATGTCTATGAACGAGATTGTTCGTCTAGGGACATTACCTCGGTCAAAGCTTCCCACCACAATCTACGATAATGCGTCTTCATATTTTGGAGCTCTTGCTGAGCTGCATATTGCGCATCTCAAAAATCAGAGAAACGATGCTATAGACTCAGCTGATGATTGCCGGCGCAAATTTGTCGCTAGATTTCTGTTTCGGAAACTTGTTCGAGATCAGGAGTTAAGGGACAAATGGGTATCTCATGAGAATGGCCCGTTTCCACTTTGGTGTGATGATTTGCGACCACAGAATATCATGGTTGATAATTCTGAAAAAGCAGTTGGGGTGATAGATTGGGAGTTTACTTACACTGCCCCGGTTGAGTTTTCGTACGCTCCGCCCTGGTGGCTTCTTCTCGAGAAGCCAGAATACTGGAGCCAAGGTCTTGATGATTGGTGCTCAGAATATGAGAAGAAGCTTGAAATCTTCCTCCAAGCAATGGTTGATTGCGAAGAGGAAGTATCCAAATCCCAGGACAGACGGGTTGGGGAAAGCCAGCGACTCTCGAGTCAGATGCGGCATAGTTGGACAAGCGGAGATTTTTGGATCATGTATGCCGCAAGAAACAACTTTGCATTTGATGCGATATATGGATCGACGAGCGATTCTTCGGATCAAATGAAGCCAACAATAGCCTCGATGATATATGGAAGAAAAGGCTTCATCTCTTGACATCCGAAGAGAAAGAAACGATGGAAAAGTATGTGTGCTTAAAGCTTCAGGAGAATGAGACAAGGCCCCTCGCCTGGGATCCTGATCAGTATACTCTAGAGTATATGGCTAAGATGGAAGCTTAATCGCCCTTGTTCAAAGACTTCTAGAGCCTTGTAGCTAGCAAACGTCCGCGTTCAATGGCAACTCTTTCATGGCGGCGAACCAGTATGCATCGAGCCAACGTATAGCATGTCGTTTCTATACCAAGGTAAACGAGCCGTCTGTAACTAGCAAATCAGTAAAAGATCTCATACTTTTCTGCTTTACATATTGCCAAAGCCAGATTATTTTCCAGGGCATATTAAAGCACTGCCTCCAAGATGAGTCAGCAGATATCGGTCTCTGCCTGAGGTGTCTATGTTTTGTCCTAGCGTCCAGAACGCGTTCAGGGGAGTCTTCAACTGACATCATCGCAGACAAGGGCGAGACCAAGAATTCTCGCTTCATATCCTCCAATGGGCAATTAATACCTTCCTTTGAGCCCGACAAGTACCTCGCGCCAGCCCCAACGCCTCCGCGACGTTGCCGTATTCGATCTATCCAAGTGGCCATCTATTGCACCACCATCGCGGGACCGGTTGCCCGGAGAGTGCCCAAGAGGTGTTTTTGCAGTCTGAATTAATTTCGAATGGTATTTTGATGTCGTCACAATGATTCCTCATCGAAGTACCGGCCTTCTGGCCATCATTGTGTTCGTCGCGCTACTACTTTACATCTTCTCGTCATCGCCCGTACCTGCTCCTATTGTCGAAGGAGGAGAGGAAGGCAAAGAAGATGGATCAATCAAGGTCTTCCCTCGACCCCAACTACCTTCTCTCGGCGATCTTCATCTACCATCATTCCGAAAGCCTTCCCACGAAGCTCCCCCTGAGCAGAGCAACAGCACTCATGGCGAATCGAAGTGGTTCAGTACATGGGAGTGGCTAAACCCATTCTCATCTGCAATCACACTCGACGAAAACCGCTCGGTCCTGCCTCCATTACGCGATCGTCGACCAATTTACACCTACTACAACCCTAACTACAACCCCAAGAAACACTCTGGCAAGGATCAGAAGGAGGATCGCGGAGCCGACGCAGAGCTCCTTCTTGCCTGGCGGCGAGCCTGGTTTGCGCAAGGCTTTCGTCCCGTGGTCTTGACGCCCGGTGATGCAATGAAGAACCCTCAATATGAAATAGTCCAGAAGCTTAAACTCAATCCCGAGTTGGAAAATGAGGTATTCCGCTGGCTGGCCTGGGGACACATGGGATCCGGTGTCATGGCTGATTTCGAATGCTTCCCTATGGCGCGCTACGATGATGGGCTCTTGGTATTCCTCCGACGTACCAACGAGGAAGATGTTATCACCCGATTCGAGAATTTCCAGGGTGGCCTCTACTCCGGAGAGAAGAACCGCATCGACTCGGCAATTGATACCGCGGTGAAGAAACTGAGAGAGGACTCTCCTACTTTCACAGAATTGATTCCTGCGGAGTTCTTCAAGCCCGAAAAGCCAACCGCCCTCGCATACTACAAATCCTCGAACATCAACACTCATTACCCGACTCTCCACGAAAAGATCAGCCACGATCCATCGAACGGACGTCGGTTGTTGGCGCAATTGATCAACGGGCATCTTCACAACACTTTCCAGAACTCATTCCCGGCTGGCCTGGCAGTTCTCAAACCTTTCCCTCAGCACACCACAGCCCTTGTTGAGCCTGCCCTCCGTCTGGCCAAATCACTCACTCAGTGCCCTGAGTCTCCCGATCCAAAATCGTGCCCACCGAATATCCCAGACTGTCGCCCATGCAGCTCATCGAAGCAGCCGATGGTCATTAGCCAGCCATCCGCCTACAAAAAGACCAACTTCTTATTCACTATCGGCACTCTCCCACACCCGTACACCCTCATCAGTCTACAGAAGAGCTCCAATGAAATCTCAACCCGCCAGATCCGCCGCGAGACTGACCGAGACTCATGGGTTTCGGAGGTAACTAAGGAGGATCTTGGATCCGAGATGGGCAGCTCCTACCGAGGCATGGCTTTCAAGCAGGTTGTCGCCGGCGATCAGGCCACTGCAACATCTCTTTGGATGACCGTGGAGTCCCTGCCTGCGGAAGCGGGACAAAGCTTGCCCGCCGAACTACTCGACGAGTTTGAATGGCAACTTGGATTTAAGATTCCTCGTGCCGGAGCTATTGATCCTAAGACGGCCGGCGACAAGGAAAGCGTCCAAAACAAGAACCCTAGTCAGCAGGGCGTGAGGGAAGAATATGAAATCATCTCCAAAGCCCGAGAGGTCCTTAACAGTGCCAAGGGCGAAGGCGTCAGTATGAAGGATGTCGCCGAGGCTTGGAACATGGCCGACACGGAGGTGTGGCGATTTGTGAAAGCATACCGGTAAGTTCCACCCGCATTGATCCCTGCATAACTTGCTTCTAACATCATCATGACAGGGCCCGAAGTGTCGTCGAGCGACGGAAGTGGGAGGAAGAAGAGAAGAACTTTGCTGGTTCTAAGGTATGATGATGTGTAATGTTTGAATTGTATTGTGTTTGCGGCCATTTGATTCAATTTCTTGCCTTCTACGGTACATGTATTTATTTCCCACGATGTTTGGATGTGAGCATTTCCGGCGTCCGGATATAGAATGTGACAATTTCATGCGACCAGCGAGAATGAGGCTGTTAGTAATTGTTCATATCGGGCGGTGCCGATCCCCGCATAACGGGCAGCTTGAGGTCCACGGTGGAGGTCGGGTGGGGTTCCCTATCGTACTCTCTCTTTGAAACTCGTCCGCACCATCTGCCCCTCTCACTGGTGCGGTCGTCGGTGGCCAATTCGAGAGCTTCAGGAAGGTATTTGCGGTCTTTCGTCGCTATAAAACTTCTCTTCTGCACATAATCATGTACCCCTTGCGATCGTGAAGCCCATCTAAGTGTTCGCCACAAGCTCCACATCCATTATGGCGCCGGGTATCTTAGACACAGATGCCGCGGTGGCGGTCGAGAAAGTCTCGTCTTTGGCGGCACTGACTGAGGACTGGGACGACACGATTCGATTCTATCTGAACGGTACAAAGGTCGCCGTCGAGAATATCAACCCAGAAGTAACGCTACTTGAATACCTTCGAGGCATCGGCCTGACAGGCACCAAGCTGGGATGCGCCGAGGGAGGATGCGGTGCTTGCACAGTGGTATGTTTCTACTTGTTGTCTTTTGGACTAATCAAGTCAACTAATCATGTCGTTTTGAATGCAGGTTGTATCACATGTAAATGTGACCACTAAGAAGATCTACCACGCCTCTGTTAACGCCTGTATCGCTCCCTTGGTGAGCATCGATGGAAAACACGTCATCACAGTCGAAGGTCTTGGAGATGTAAAGGCCCCTCATGCTGTCCAACAACGGATCGCAGTGGGCAACGGAAGCCAGTGCGGTTTCTGTACGCCTGGGATTGTCATGGTATGTGAGCACATCTCTTTGAGATTACCGCCTTAAGTGACTAACAAAACCAGAGCTTATATGCATTGATTCGTAACGATCCAAATCCCTCCGAGCATGCTGTCGAAGAAGCCTTCGATGGAAATCTCTGTCGCTGTACTGGATATCGACCGATTCTCGATGCTGCACAGAGCTTCAATTCTCGAAATAACTGTGGGAAGGCCAGTGCCAATGGAGGATCTGGATGCTGCATGGAGAAGAACGGTAATGGCGCGGGAGGCTGCTGCAAGGACAAGGCCAGCGAAAAGGAAGAGCCCACTGAGCTTCTGTATCCCGTTCCAGACTTCAAGCCCTACAGCCCTGATACGGAGCTGATTTTCCCTGCTGCGTTGCGAAAGCATGAGTTCCGGCCATTGGTCTACGGAAACAAGAGGAAGAAGTGGTATCGACCGGTGACCGTGGAACAGCTGCTTCAGATCAAAAGCATCCACCCAGAAGCCAAGTTGATCGGAGGAAGCACCGAAACACAGATTGAGATCAAGTTCAAGGCCATGCGATATTCGGCCTCCGTGTATGTGGGCGACATTCCTGAGTTACGACAATTCACCTTCCACGACGATCATCTTGAGATCGGTGCAAACGTATCACTCACCGATCTGGAATCTCTTTGCGAACAGGCTGTGGAGCGATATGGACCTGTCCGGGGCCAACCATTCAAGGCCATCAAGAAGCAACTTCACTATTTCGCCGGAAGGCAAATTCGAAATGTCGCATCCCCAGCTGGAAATCTTGCCACCGCTTCACCTATCTCCGATCTCAATCCAGTTCTTGTCTCGACGAACACGATTCTTGTTGCAAGTTCACTTTCGGGAGATAAGGAGATTCCCATGACAGAGTTCTTCCAGGGCTACCGAAAGACTGCGCTGCCCCAAGATGCTATTATCTCCAGCCTTCGCATCCCTGTTGCTCAACCAAAGGGCGAATATATGCGTGCTTATAAGCAGGCGAAGAGAAAGGATGATGATATCGCTATCGTCAACGCTGCTCTGCGTGTTTCCATGTCTGATTCTTATGAAGTGACGAGTGCCAATCTAATCTTCGGTGGAATGGCTGCTATGACAGTACCAGGAAAGAATGCCGAAGAATTTTTGGTTGGGAAGAAGTTCACAAACCCAGCGACATTGGAAGGTGTCATGGCAGCCCTGGAGAAGGACTTTAATCTTCCATTCGGAGTTCCTGGTGGCATGGCTACATATCGAAAGTCATTGGCGTTGGGCTTCTTCTATCGTTTCTACCACGATGTACTCTCCGAACTTGAGGTCAAGACCGAAGATCTGGATGCAGATGTTGTCGCTGAAATTGAAAGGGCTATTTCATCTGGAGCAAAGGACCACGAGGCTTCTGTCGCATACCAGCAGAAGATTCTCGGCAGAGCCACCCCTCATGTATCTGCGCTGAAGCAAGCGACCGGCGAGGCACAGTATACCGATGACATTCCTGTACAACAAAACGAGCTCTTCGCCTGCATGGTTCTCTCAACAAAGGCTCACGCCAAAATTTTGAGTGTTGATCCTTCGGCTGCACTTGAAATTCCAGGCGTCGTTGATTATATCGATCACCGAGATCTGCCAAATCCTGAAGCTAACTGGTGGGGAGCACCTGTATCCGATGAGCTTTTCTTTGCAGTCGATGAGGTCAATACTGCTGGACAGCCCATCGGTGTGATCGTGGCCAACTCAGCTAAAATTGCCGAGGAGGGCATGAGAGCTGTCAAGGTCGAATACGAAGACTTGCCAGTTATCCTCACAATTGAAGAGGCCATCGAAGCCGAATCATTCTTCAAGCACTATAGGTGGATCAAGGATGGTGATACGGAGGAGGGCTTCAAGCAGGCCGATCACATTATTGAAGGTACTTCGCGGATGGGTGGTCAAGAACATTTCTATCTTGAAACACAAGCTTGTCTGGCCATTTGGAAACCTGAAGATGGTGAGATGGAAGTCTGGAGTGGTACCCAAAATCCAACCGAAACGTGAGTAGCTTTTATGCAACCGAAAGGATCGAATTTATGGCTGACCATTTCTCTAGTCAAACTTACATCGCTCAAGTCACTGGCGTGGCTGCGAACAAGATTGTCTCTCGAGTCAAGCGACTTGGAGGAGGCTTTGGTGGCAAAGAAACACGATCGATCCAACTAGCTGGAATCTGCGCCACTGCTGCAGCAAAATTAAAGCGACCAGTGCGCTCGATGCTCAACCGCGACGAGGACATTCTGACCTCGGGCCAGCGCCATCCATTTTATTGCAAATGGAAGGTCGGAGTCACCAAGGAGGGCAAGATCCTAGCTCTAGACGCCGACGTCTACGCAAATGGAGGCCATACGCAGGATCTGTCAGGTGCTGTCGTCGAGCGAAGTCTATCTCACATTGACGGTGTCTACAAAATCCCTAATATCCACGTTCGAGGAAGAATCTGCAAGACGAATACTGTCTCCAACACTGCTTTCCGTGGCTTCGGAGGTCCACAGGGTTTGTTCTTCGCAGAGTGTTATGTCTCAGAGATTGCCGATCATTTGAATATTTCACCTGAGGAAATTCGTTCCATTAACATGTACCAGCCTGGTGAAAAGACCCACTTCAACCAAGAGCTCAAAGACTGGCATGTTCCATTGATGTACAAGCAGGTCATGGAAGAAAGCTCTTACAATGAGCGGCGAAAAGCTGTTGAGGAATACAATGCTCAGCACAAGTGGTCTAAACGTGGAATGGCGATTGTGCCGACCAAATTCGGTATCTCATTTACCGCTCTTTTCCTCAACCAGGCTGGTGCTTTGGTGCACATTTATCATGATGGAAGTGTTCTCGTTGCCCATGGTGGTGTCGAAATGGGTCAAGGTCTTCACACGAAGATGACCATGATTGTCGCCGAAGCTCTCCAAGTACCACACGATAGCGTTTTTATCTCTGAGACGGCTACTAATACCGTCCCCAATACTTCGTCTACTGCAGCTTCAGCTAGTTCCGACTTGAATGGCTACGCCGTCTTCAACGCATGCGAGCAAATCAACGAGCGACTTCGCCCTTATCGCGAGAAGATGCCAAACGCTACCATGAAAGAGCTCGCACACACGGCGTACTTCGATCGTATCAACCTCTCAGCACAAGGATACTACCGAACTCCGGATATTGGCTATGTCTGGGAGAAGAATTCTGGCCAGATGTTCTTCTACTTCACACAAGGCGTCACAGCTGCTGAGGTCCAAATCGATACCCTGACGGGCGACTGGACACCCCTCCGAGCCGATGTCAAGATGGACGTCGGTCGTACAATCAATCCATCAGTGGATTATGGTCAAATCGAAGGGGCCTATGTCCAAGGCCAGGGCCTATTCACCACTGAAGAAAGTCTCTGGCATCGCGCGTCCGGCCAGATCTTCACTCGTGGCCCTGGAAACTACAAAATTCCCGGCTTCCGTGATATCCCTCAGGTTTTCAATGTCAGCTTGCTTAAGGACGTTGAGTGGGAGAACCTGCGTACTATCCAACGTTCTCGTGGTATTGGTGAGCCTCCCCTGTTCATGGGAAGTGCTATGTTCTTCGCCATCCGTGACGCACTGAAGGCAGCTCGGAAACAATGGGGCGTGGAGGACGTCCTGAGCTTGGTCAGCCCTGCTACTCCTGAGCGCATCCGAGTAAGCTGTGCGGATCCGATTGTTGAGCGGGCTCGTGTTCAACCGAAAGAGGGAGAGAAGAGCTTCTTTGTGGCTATCTAGCGAGGCGATATCTGACTTACGATTCATGGCATGTATGACAATAACACATTTTGGTAGCATACTCGAGTTACAGCAAGTGAAATTGGAATCTTTTACAGTAACTTTGGGACTACTTGGGACGTATTAATATTTTTTTTTTTACAATTTGTTTTATTCAAAATAATGATCATCTATACAAGGTCTGGTTAAGACACGTCTTGCTGTAGTACACTTGGGGGTAAAATAGAGTAATAAACTTTGAACGATTGGCACCTTCGTATGGTAAAGACCATGCAGGTAAAAGACAGTGGGTAACTCCATCGCAATGCTGAAATATCAAATATTGAGCCCTCAACCCTTGGTATCATACTCCACGTAGCTACTCTTCCTCAACGAAGGATCTCCAGCAGTCTGTACGGTATCAAGATTTCTCTGACCCGCGAATCTCAACTTCTCATCAACATAGTAATTGCCATCATTGAACGGATTCTCGCCTCCCCGACCCATCCCACGCTTCTCGTTGTACGTATGGGCATCATGGAATGGGTCTTCCGCGGCGTTTGTGACGTGAACAGCTCTCGACGCGGGGACTGGCACAGGCTCACGGATCACAGGCACAGAAGACGGCGCCTCTTTCGACATAGCGGTTAATGGGACATCGTCGAATCCTCCCATTTGACCTTGAGGGGCAGGTTTAGGTCCAGGAGGAATCATGGCCATGGGATGGCTTCCGCCATCTCCGCGATTACGGTCATGACCCCACCAGTGGAACAATGCACGGGCGACGCCGATGAGAACGATGAAGACCCAGATCAGTAGAATGGCTAGAGCGATGTATACCTCGATTTTGAGGGCTTCTTCGAGTGCGCTGATGACTTTGTTGACGACTTCGCTGATTTTGTCGGCAGTGACGTCTCCTGGATTGGAAAGGAAACTGCTTGATGACCCATCATCGAGAGCCTTTTGAGCTCCGGCGGCAAAGACGTTGTCAGGGAATGTTGGGAAAGAAATTTTGGCATGTTCTTTAGCCCAGTGGAGGCCATCTTTGATATCATCTGCAACATCGGCTGTGCAGTTGCGGATCGCGTGGTAAAGGCCAGAAAGAATTGTGTCGTCGAATGTGTTGTCCATAACGCCTCCGATCTTCTGTTCGATTGGATCTAGAGAATCAACAGCCGAAGAGACATTGGCAACCAATGCAGCAATGCCTCCATTGAAAGAGTCACTAAAGGCCGACGCATTGCCGTTTGTGTAATTGGCCCATTGTGATGAAGTGTTCGTCAAACTGTCAACGACTTTATCGGCGTAGGCTCCCACTTCGGCGCTGAGCTCGGGAACAGTGTGTGAGATGGCACGGAGGATGATATACTGAAGTAGACAGGATAAAAGCGCGGCGATGGCTATTGCGAGAACGAAGAGAGCTGGAAGAGAAGTTGCATAAGCCACTACCCATCGGACGAGTGTTTGACGACGGCTGTTGCTGAATCGACTCGCAGCCGCGACACCAACTGCAGAAGTGTAAGGCCGTGAGACTCTGTAGACGACGTCCATAGGATCATCGGCTTCCTTCCGGACTAGCTCAGCCTGCTCCTTCATGCGTCGCCATCCTCGGATTTCTTGAATGGTGTTGGGAACACAGGCCAAAATCGCTGCAGCGACGAGTACTCCAATAAGGATTTTGCGGGCCGTGATTGCAATGTCCCCGACGCCGTTGAAGAAATCGTTGATACCTTTGAAGCCATCATCCTCACCGCAGAACTGAAGTTGTTTGGCCTCTGGTGTCCATAGTTGAGAGCTTGAGAATTGATGTGACTTCAACGTGTCATTGAGCGCGTCGATGGCGAATTCAAATGGACTATGAATCATATCTTTGAGACCGTCCATGATGGTGGTGAAGTTCAAAGGCTTGATATTTTCGATGTCGGTCGTAGTCTCATTGAGAAAGTTGTCGATAGATGAGTTCCAGCTAGTGAGTTCCTCGATGGAACTATTTGAAAAATCGGGAATCATTTTAAGAAGGTCCCCGCCAATAGCTATTTTGTCTTCGAGGTAATCTTTCGCATCTTGAACCTTCGAAACGAAGGTCTCGATCCCTCCAATACCACCCGATATGGCGCTTTGAATCTTCTCGGTCACGTTGCCAATGGAATCTTGAATCTCGCCGAGAACAAGATCCGAAACCCATACACCAAGACATACGTATTCCGCAGTAATGACTTGAATGAAGAAGAAGATCAGAGCTGGTATAAGGACCAACACGTCGGTCAGCAAGGCTACTGCAACCTTCAGAGGGGCGTTGATTGCCGAGGCGGCAAGATCATTCGTTCCTTCTGCAAGATAATGCGGCATTGAGGCCAGAGCGCTTCCCATGGATTCCACGGATGTACACGCTGACAGTGCTTCGCTTTTGGCATTTGCCATATCATGTCGTATATCACCGATTGAAATCAGAAGTCGAACGAGGACAAGCAGAATCAGGATCGTCCAGCGATTGATCCATACTTGTGATAGCCGGGCTCTTAATCCGAGGTATGGTGTGAGATCATCGGGGTGTAAGTTTATAATTCGTCCATTGTCGTGCGCTCCATAGGGCGGTAGTAAAGGAAACCCCGTCCTTCCAGTCGACCCAAATACCATGATGTGCTGTTGTTCTAATGTTTCGGGCTGGCGGTAGATAGGTGATCAGGCGAAGATGCCAAGATTGATGGGCGTCGTTAAAGGCAGATGGGGTAGAAGGCGTTTGTTCACAAAGAAAAATCGTAAATGTAGAAAGCCAGAAAGATTATACAGTAGGGCGGAGTAGCATAATGTACATCGGCCAGCGATGGTGAATGTGCGGCTTCACTGAAAATAGGAGGCAAAAAGGAAAACAATAGTAAAGAACAAGCTGCGACAAAGGGTAGGCTGCAGGCAACTCTAAATACATCCTTGAATAGCCTGCAAGAAATTAGTTTCTGGTTAGGCATGCTAGTCACAAGCGCTTCCGTTGCCTCCACCAGGGCGCGATCTCTTTTGTCAGGGCAGTTCGTGAAGGAGTCGGTCATGAGTGGACAGCCACCAATGAATGACCACTTTGTTTTAGTTGAAACGGCGACCGAGTAAAAATAACATCTTGCAGACCAGCGACAGGTGATGGGTTGTTGTTTCATCTTCTTTGGCGGGCGCGTAGAGCCGTGCCAGTTGCCCTAACCCAAATATAGGGTGCCCGCCAGCGCTTAGCGCCCGCTGCGGGTGCCCAATTAGCACCTCTATGTGTCCCTTGCACGACTGACGCTCAAACAGTAGATCCTATCGCGATGGGACGGCTTCATGTTGCCGGGGATGCTTTGTCTAGGCAGAAACCCTATGTTTGAGAATGTCATTCACGCAGCAATCGCCTGGCGTTTGACCTTGGGTTTCTTTGAGCGACGTAGACAAAGAGCCGTCTATCGTATCATGGGATGCGCAAAACGCGCGAGTGAAGAGTGTAACAGTTGTCGACAGTGGAGACGCGGTCTTCATTTTGTCACAGGATGTTTTGATTTCTCTTGATCGCCTTTGTTGTGCAGACGGCGCTTAACTGCAGCACGTGATCTTCGTGATCGCCGGTCACGTGGATTAGTGACTGTCGCGCTCAATGATTGTACATAGAATACCAAGCCTGGCTTGCGGAGTGTAACAAGAGTCTCCGTTCTCAATTCATGCTGAAAAGCTGTGGCTGACAAGCGTGCCCAGGTGGCAAGTAGAGAACGATGATCAGCAGCTCCCACGGGTAGACAATTGGTGCTGGGGACCATAACCTTCAATATTGGAAGCCGAGTTAGAACGTGCCTCAAAATTCCAGATTCGTTCATGAAATATGTTACTTATCTTCGAGAGCCTTGGAAACACAATGTATTTCGGGGTTTAGAGCTTCTTGCATCGTTTCCAAGGCTCCCCCAGGTGCCTGGGCCATTGTATATGCTGACGTGTGGGGCCCCGGACGTTCAGCGATGTAGATGACCTCGGGAATGACCACAAATCTGGGACTTGATTCATGCCTAATCCTCGAGCTCATTGAGGAGGCGAATAATTTGGAGGTTTTTAACCTTGTAGCAACATCCATGGATTATCACGAGGTAAAAGGTCTCAACAGTACTCGGGATAGCAGAAACGAAGCAATGAGTTTCCAACGAACTATCAAGACTGTATCAAGAGTTGCCAAGCAGCAAACGAGAAGCAGGAACTGCGGCGGGACAACCTTAGTGGGCAATGAGTTATTAAAATAGTTCAATTTTCTCATGTAAGCAGTGGCCGGTTCTGTAATATGCAGGTAATGGGAGCCTGGTCGTGTGTAAATGATGGTAATTGCTTTCGAAGTTCTTCCGTCGTAAGCTGTGTCGGACGTTAAGCTAGTTAAGATATTGGCAATTGAAAGAAGAGATATCACTATACCTAGATCATATACTAACATTGCAAACTAAATGCCGCTTTATCTTCACCGACTGCCATCTTTCATTGCCAGAGTGCTCAAGAGGGTATCCGGACCTAACACTCAGAAATCCGACCCATTTTGAGATCACTCTAGTCCGACAGTTTCGCAGCCACCCTATGGTCACAGAAGCCTGCTTTTATGTGCGCGCCACAGGTATGGTCAAGTTCATTTCTTCCCCGCCCGACAAGAACACTTCTTCTCCACCATCAAAGCTTGAGATCTGACAAGCATCATCTCGAACAGTACCTGATCTCACACCAAAGCAGCTTCAAATGTTCACCTGACTCTAGTGATCAAGCACTAATACAGCCCTCTCTTAGACCCGTGCAGCTGATCTCAAGACGCCATTCATTGCACCTCCCCCATCCTTCCAAGCAGAAAGAATCGTCGGGAGTGTCCCATCTGGATCTCAGACCTCGACAGATCCAACAGCCGATACGAAGTCGAAATCTCGATGTGATGCAGCGAATTCAACATCAAGTTTTCTGAGACGTGATGAAGAAGCTCTACTCTCTACAGCCTTGCCTCAAACATTTTCCGCACGCCCTCAATTTCGCCATGTCCCTTACCACAAAAAGCAAGCCCCCTGGGAGCGAGGAAGCAGACTGGCGGTCAAATTTCGAAAAGATCAAAACGATGTTCCTGGCTAAAGAGCACTTTGAGTCCGCTGGAGGTAGCCCTGGCGGTAGCTACTACCTGTCATTGAACTTTAACGGCGACATGGAAGAAGATTTAGGCCACAACGAGAAAGGATTCGAGATTTCCTCTACTACATTATGCCTTACCGTTTTGAATTGGCTGACCTGTGGCAGGTGGTATATTCTTCAAGTAGCTGATTCTTCGCAAAGCAGGGCTACAAGATATACTGCAATTGGTACGCCATTTGTGGAGGAAGACAAGATAAGCGTGCATTTCAAACTGCCAGCCGGCTATCCTGGTGGACATGCTGGACTCCTGCGTCGTGTGAAAGGTCTTGCGGATAACATTCAGCCTTACGGAATCTTGAAGATCCATATTGGTCGAAGGCCAGTTCATGCATTTGCGTCGGAGGTCAATGTAAACAGCCAGACACGTCGCGTTCCCACCAACTGCTCTACAGAAGCATACAGACGCAGCTCATACCAAAACAATTGGCTAGGAGAAAATCAAGGAGCCGCTCGCAGCTCTCAAACTGGAAGAAGATCCTTTACCTTTAACTTTGGATCTGGAGAGGAAGATAAAATGGTATTTGAGGTCGACCAAGGCAATTCTGAGTATCAAAGCCTTTCTGGAGGCTCTCCGGTAAGAACGAAGGCAGCTTTTACGGTTACGTGCATCAACTGATAATATCTAGAATGAATTTATCAGACTCATGTGGTATCCTCTTGGGATATGGCTCAGGTTTAACTGTGCAGCGCACGCCATGACGAATGATGACCCGGACAATACAAGCGATTTTCTGGAGGGCCCTGTGAGTACGAACAAAGATATTTCCGGGGTAAACATGTCTAGAGAAGATAAAATCGATCAAATTTCACCGGAAGAAAAGAGAGACGGAAAACACGACCGCGAAAGAACACGCCGTGTAAAGAGAAAGGCGAAAAAGAAGAAAACAAGACAAGAGAGTGCACAGCGTCGTATTGAAGAAGTGGAAGCTCTCGTGCATGATACTGAATATGCACAAGATATCCCTAAAAATGTCAAGGAGGGACTTGAGTCCCCTAATCAAAAACACTCAGAGATTGCCGGGGCCAGCTGCCACATGGACGACACCAGTGATCTAGGTAAGAGATATTCCTTTATTCCCCAGTATTAATTGCTACATCAAAGCCTCGGTCCCACTGCACGACCCTCGCTTCTTTTCCCATTCAGAAGTCACCCAATACTAATTGACTCGATAGCAAAAGATATCGATGTGGATCATGAGAGCTCCTCTGTCAAACGCCCAGCTGGCCAAGAAGTAAAGGATATCATTTTGCCTAGTACGGTTAAATTATATACGCTACACTAACAAGGAGAATACTGATCCATGCATGTGATAGTCTCTGATTTGCACATATCGACCAACCCTAGTCAAACTCAAGCTACAAA
>JAOYNU010147052.1:0-21522 GCA_026745395.1 Tympanopsis confertula
AAGCCTCTGAAGACTCCTTTTAACTTGAATTGCCCCTTGAACTTCAATCTTTGTTGAGCGCCAAGTCTCATTTCAAGAGAGCAATGAAATGGTGGGAAATAAGGTATGCGTCTCGGAGTCAGCCGCCCGTAGCTCTTACGGCTATTCCCGTTGCAGCCCCGCTGATGCCATGCAGAATACATTATTGAGACCTCCTTTTTCTTTGCGAGTACCGACATCAACGGATGCCTCGAGCTATGCTTGTCCGGATCCTACTGCTCATGGGTCTTTGTTAGCGTCGGCTAGTCCTGCTGGCGGTGTCTCCCAAGAAACGATTCGGAATAGCCCCTTAACGCCAGCTGCGAATCCTGCTAGCAGTGTCTGTCAAGAATTCAATGCAAATGACCAGAAACTATCGTCCAGGGTTCATATCCAGCCGCAGCTGGATAGCCCACGAAGAGATGCTTCCTCCTTGCTGGTGAGCTTGCCGACTATCTCTCGGGATAAGGATCACCAGGTCTTTATGGTCGCAGAAGATATAGAGACGTATCTAAAACGTGATTTGGATCACAGCCGGCTCAACAAGATACATGGGCTTCTTTGGATGGCCGGAAGACCTCTGAATGCGAGGCCGATACACCGACAGAAGATGTTAGGTTTCGATTTCCTTCTGACAGAGCAAGCAGACCTCCATCTCCTGAAGTTCTCAACCAAGCTCCTCATTAAGCCGCTTCCAGATTATATACTAGATGTCACATTCTGGGAAAAATATCTCTGTGATTCGGAGGAGCTTCATCAATCTGCCTGTGGGATCCTGCTCTCCTATGTTTGGCTGATCTGCTCCCCTCTCGACTTGAAATTAGCCCACAAGCTAGATATTCTCCCGCCTGGGATAACATGGATCTGGTGGAAGAGTTTCGTCGAGGAATTCCTCTCGCATGTCGATGCAAATACGCTCAACCAGGTCAATAAGCGCTATCACTTCGGCGAGCTTCGACTGGGAAGAATCAATTCCATCTACAGAATCCGATTCTTCTTCACGCACTTCATTCGCGGTTATTTATACGGCTACAACCGCTATGTAGTCTTCTTTCAGAGGAATTTCGCCTGGATACTCATTGTATTGGTATATTTTTCTCTGGTGCTTACGGCGATGCAGGTTGGAGTTACTGTGTCACCACTGAGCACGAGCTTCGCCTTTCAGCAGGCTTCTTACGGCTTTGTGGTCTTCTCGATTGTTACTGTCGCAGCAATCGTTTTATTTTTGGGAATCTTATATATGGGAATATTCTTGGTTAATATGGTCCTGGCCATTTCACATGACCAACAGAAGAGAAAAGATCGGGAAACCCTAGCCCGAGAGGGCAAGGCAAGGACAGTTCAAGCTTAGACATAACAGAGTTCTTGATTTCATGAGGTACTCGGTCCCGCAATATAGCTAATGGCTTCTATAATACAGTGTGCCACGATACTAGTGCACCTTGACCCTAAGTGCAATAAAATTTCCGTTCAATGCCACTTGAGCTTCAAGGCTAGTGGAGACAGTCAAGCTGTATGAACCCAGTCTTGGGCTGGCTCGCTTTTCAGTTCTAGAAAAAGTGTCAGTTGGCATTGGAGCTCACTTGGAAAACAGGAAAACTTACACTGGGAAGGTCGGGTAAGCGTAAACACAGTCTTCTCATCAGGCTGCACATCCCGAACCAAATGAATCGTCTTATCAGCCGACTCAGCGATAAACCAGTCACCTGTCTCATCGCTGATCTGGAACAAATCCTGGCCGCGTTTGATTGGCTCGAAAAGTTGAGGCTCGGTTGAAGAGGTGCAAGGATCTCCACTAGGGTCACAGTTGAGGTAATCTCCCTGGTCGTAGTTTTGGATGGTAACGGTATCCTGGCCAGTAGTGGCAAAGTTCCAATGCTGAGCGGGACTCCCAACGACTGCTTCGAAGCGAACTGGCCCGCCGCCGCCCACGGTCAAGGCCTCATTGCTTTCTTTGATGAGGTATTGGCCTGTTGCGGCTTGAGCGAGTGCCTGGCCACTGAGGGCGATCACGGCGGCGACAGAGAGGGAGAAGTGCATGGTGATTGAAGGGAAAATGTAGATGGAAAAGATGCTTTTGCTTGTCTAAAAATCGGTCGATCGGAACGTGTCAGTTCAATCGATGGGGATTCTGTCTTTCAAATGCAAATTGGAATGGAGTCTGACACCATTGGAAGGATTATCTTGGTGTACTCATATAGCGAGATTTAGTAACGATCAATGTAATGCAAGGGCGTTCGTTGCCCAGGTGTAGTATTGCATTGTTTCTTGTGCGGAGCACGGAGGCCAATCGTGTGGATCTCTTGATGCAGTATGCAGTGGTAAACAAATCTCAGCTCTGTATCGGCGCTCCAAATTCACACTTTGAGATTTCGATAGTCATCTATGCTGCATTACATATTGCTTTTTACACCTGGGCAGGTTACACGCCCCGCAAACTAGCTACTAGTATGGAGTAGAACGAAGAGAATCCCTGATATATATGCTATACTCTCGTGCAATATTGATTCACGCCATAGAGCAAATAAATCAATATTTTCTCATTCAAAGGGCATGCTCGAGGTCAGGGCCTCTCCGCCACGGTTAGATTTGGGTCGGGCCCTTGCATTGAACGTGTCGGGCCAATGAAACACATATTTGATGCTCAATGAATATTAGGCTCTCAATTTTTAATTACCACTTGTAAACGATGATGTGCTGATTGAAGACCGAATACTATGAAAGCCCAACCTTAGGTCCTATACTCATTTTGTCAATATCTACTCCGTACGTGATCCGTTAGGTCAACTTTGAAGCAGTCATAAGGGAATGTGGATAAATCGTTCAAGCCCGACACTTGGAGGTTGGTCGCAGATACGTATTTCGATTTGGATTCTAAGATATGTGCCACGAGGATTGAAATTTCTATCATGCTAGATGCTGTCTGGACGACAGCCAAAATCGAGACGTTGGGATCAGACCGCTCGCCTTGCTATAGAAGCTCGGGATATTCCGCGATAAGCCCCGATAAGAGCACACACGTCACAGCTCCAAACATGAACCTCGAACAACACTCACCCTAAAATGCTCTCCCAGTCCCTAAGGAGCAATGCGCGTCACTACACAATGAAATCACCGCCACGTCGCACTCTCCTCCTAACCTTCGACGCCTTCGACACTCTCTTCTACCCACGCACGCCCGTTCCAGAACAATATGCCTCCATAGCGCACGACTACGGCATCCCCCGCACATCTCTCACGCTACAAGCTATCCAAACAGCCTTCAAGACTTCATTCAAGGCCCAGCTCAAGCAATACCCGAACTATGGCCGCGCAGATGTCCTCCGCGGCGCATACGGTGGCCCGCGTCAATGGTGGACAGACGTGATTCATGGAACTATCGCAGGCGCGCTATCGAATCCGCAAACCTCAGAGCAGAACGCCAAAAAAAGCTCAAGTACAACGACACCAAACGCAGACTTTGAGCTTCCATCCGGGTTAGTCGAAACGCTTGTCCAGCGCTTTGCGGGTGCAGAGGGCTATGCGCTCTTCGACGACGTGGAACCGTTCTTCATGCGCGTGCGTGAGGTCAAGAAAGCAGTAGAGGAACTCACGCCCTACGAGCGAGTACTCATTGGCGTGGTATCGAATTCAGATGACCGGGTTCCGGCCGTGCTTAATGCATTGGGTTTGCGGGTTGGTGGACTGCGTGCGGACCAGGATCGCTCGAGCATTGAGCTTCCTGGATTTGAAGAGAGGGGAAAGACGGAGATTAAGGACTCATCTGATGGAAGCTCTGGTGTTGCATCGATGTTAGGGGCTGTGTTTGGGTCGAAGGAAAAGCAGGAAGTTGATATAGATATGGTTATTACCAGCTATGAGGCCGGCGAGGAGAAGCCCAATCGTCTGATTTTCGATGTTGCTCGCCGACAGGCTGGTCTTTTACTTCCGAAGGATGTTTCAGCTGATAGTTTGTGGTGTGTGCATGTTGGAGATGATTATGAGAAGGACTTTGTTGCTGCGCGTGATGCTGGGTGGCAAAGCTGTTTCCTCGATCGAAGTGGAGGGGACGAGCGGCCTAGGCTCAAGATTCGTTCGGTGGAAGAGTTACTGACTAAGTTACGACTCGGTCATGAGGAAGACACGCCTGCTTCGGATGATTTCTTTGGGGAGTGGACGGCAGCTGAAGCTGCTGGTACGATAATTGGACATCATTAGTGTCTGGAACCATTAGAATGTATAAATAATTATCTCAGCTCCATGCAAAATCATGATCGCAGGATGCAGTTCATTCAATCTAAGTACATGTAAAAGCCCTAAATGCAGTTCGCCTCAAGTACACCTAAACACCAAGTAAACTAATAACCCATCAAACGCCAATCCGCTATTCAAAAACCACAGAAATAAGAGCGGGTCAGGTCTTCTAATCCCACTGTCCCTTGCCAGCCAAGCTGCCTAGACTGTTGCCAGCATGCTTGGCCAGCAACTTGGAAATGTTCGAGCTATTTCCGCGCTGCTTCATACGAAGTTGACGCTCACGCTCCTTCTCTCGCGCAGCAGTGTATGAGTTAACGGCGCCGCCCTTCTTAGGACCAGAAGCAGCGGGCTTGGAAACACGGTTTGAGGTACTCGAGCCGCTTGAAGATGATGACCCGGTAGTGACACGGCGCAAAAGCTGAGGAGGTCGGAAGCCGATGGGACCGTCCTGGTTGCCGCCAGTCTGGAAGGCAAGTTTGGTATTGGAGCCCGAGCCTGATCCTGAGGCGGAGTTGGATGATGCTTGTCTGAGTAGAGCGAGACGGTCAACCACGGGACCACGTGTACGGCGAGGGTTGGTAGGCTTTGCGAAGTCCTCCTTTGGCTCTGGGTGAGCACCCTCGAATGGGGTATCATCCGCGCCTGGGGAGTTGTCTTGTTCCTCAGGGGCAGCAGCCTCCTCGTCGTCTATAGACGCATCTTCGTGGAAAGAGTCGTATTCAGGAGTCTCGGTCAAGAAAGACAAAGTCTCTCGAATCTCGGCCAGGGTTGCTGGCTTCTTTGACATAGCGCTGGCAGGAGTTCGGCGGAGATGGGGTGGTGGTCGGTTTGTGGCATCTTCAGCTGAGGGCTCAAGAGGTCGCTTGCGCTTCTTGCTCTCATCTGTGGCGTTGGCATCTTCTGCCTCGACATTCTGGGACGATTCGTTCTGAGAGTCGGTCTCCTTCTCTTCCAAGAACTCAATCTCGAAGTCGTCTTCCATTTCACGATCCTCGATTGCTCGGAAGAAAGCAGCCTTCTTGGGATTCTCTGCAAGCTCACCGACCTTGTCGTCGGTTAGAAGGGCCTTGCGCATCTTCGCAAACTCGCGCTGCTTTTCGCGACGGCGTGCCAGGCGTTCGTCATCCGAGTCGTCGAGGTCAAACTCGTCATCACCACCGCCACGGCGACGGCGAAGAGCTCCAGTCGTAATGTCTCTCATTAGTTTCGCCACGTCCTTTTCATCGCGGTTGCGTTGGTGGTCCCTAGTTGTATAGTCAGAATCATACCCCAGTCAAAAAGAAAAAGAAGAGAAAAACAGAGGAAACATACGCATTCATAGCAGCGAGCTTTCCTTCGTCAACAGTTTCACCACTGTTGTCATTGATCATCTGCTGATCATAGGCATTCTCTTCGCCGTCACTTTCATCGCTGTTACCTCCAAGACCAGCGTATTCATCTTCGGATTCTTCGGCAGCCTCATCGACAATGTCTTTGGCCTTGCTGGTCTTTTTGTTGTACTCATCCGAGGGAGCTTTCTTGGCCGCCTTCTTCAGGACGTTGAATGCGTTGGCGTTGACTTCAAAGTCTCCTTCCTCCTCTTCCTCCACCATAGACAATTCAGCAGCCCGTCCACGACGCAAGTTCTTTCTTTTGCGCCCCGCAACAGGCGACTGGTTCTGGCCCAAGACCACTGTGTCAACCGTTGATACTGGCGGAGTACCACGGAATCGTTTGGAGGGATCAAACGGCGAAAAGACAAAGCCTTCATCCTGAGTGGGGTCTGGCAGCTGGGAATACTCAGAGAAAGCACGTCCAGCAGGTGACTCAGAGACTCTGTTCACATTTGGACTATAGCCATGCATGAAGTCATTGTCGTTTGGTTGCTCTTGGCTGTCGCGAGCAAGAATCTCAGATTCCTCAGCACGCAGACGAGGAATGTGCTGCTGGCCAGGGTCGGGGAGGGAGAACGGTATGGTTGTAGAGCCAGGTTGGCTGGCGGCATCATCGTCATCTGCCAATGTACCAGCAAAGGCTTGTGTGAGACCAATAGACATGTTTGGTGTCTCCATGCCAGGGAACATTGGACGCTCGATAGATTGTGGTGCATTTGAAGGAGGACGAACAGGGGTCGATGGGATCTGTGGTTCCTCATTCTCCTCCTCCTCATCATCGGTGACCACACGAGCCCGTCGCCTACGGCGGGTGCCCTGTGCCTCGCTCTCTACATCAGAGACAGCAGCTTCGCTTTGTTCATCCTCAGACTCATCCTCTTCATCCGCCTCACGCTCGATGAACCCTTCATTGCCGTCAGCACTTCTAGCGTCGTCATCGTTAGCTGATTCCTCGGCATCTGAACCAGAGAGTTCAAAGTCGGCATCATCTTCCTCGTCGTCAAGATCTTGTCCCTTCTTCTTTGCGGCCTTTTCTTGTCGTTTGATTTCGTCAGCTTCGCGGCGGGCTTTCTCGACCAGATCTTCCATGTCATCTTCCATTGCTGCACGCTCTTCGGCAGTCTCAATGACAACACCCTTGGCGCGGAGCTCTTCAATGCGCTCAAGTCGTTCTTTGGCAGCCTGCTGGCGAGCACGCTGAAGAAGACTGGCAGACAATTCTGCAGAGTTCATGGAGTGGGACTTCCGGTCCGGAGAGCTCAGGTGGGCCAAAGCCTTGAGCTTCGTGATAGATGCTGATTCTTGCATCTGTCTGGCAGGAAGATTTTCGAAAGCTGCAAGGCCGCGGCACTTTGCGGGCGAGGTAACGACCTCGAGGTCATCATCACTGTCAGATTCATCCTTCTGGTGCATTGCGACTTGTGCTCTCGACATGAGGACTCGGACAGGCGGGCGAGTCATTTGGAAGGGCTCTTTCTTGGCTGCGGATGGGAGGATCGGGAGAGTGGTAGAGTCTTTAGCCTGTTCATTGGTGGTTTCGGTCGGGGCAGCTGGAGCATCTGATTGAGGCTGTGTTTCGGAACCAATTGGTGCTTTGCTCGATTCATTTGTCGTCGACTTCTCTGAGTCAATTGGGGCTAAGACAGGTGAGGTTTGTGGGGTGTCGCGGGTCTTCTGGCCTTCGCCGTCAGAGGATTGCTGCGAGCCAGCAGTAGACGAAGAATTGGCAGCTGGTTCCGCTGGGGCAGCAGGTTGACCGTAATTAAACCGAGCAAAGAAGCTTTCCTTTGTGATCTTCTTCTTCGTCTGGACTTGATGAGCAAGTTGCATATTTCTGCTCATCCGTTGGGTTTCTCGGTGCATCTCTTCCAAGGCCTTCTTGCTAGCTTTGCGTGGCTGGCGTGCTTTCTGTGTAAGCTTCTCTGCAGATCCAGGATCATCCGCTTCGCTGTCTTCACCGGAGAGGAGCTCAGAGCTGAACTGTTCGGTTTGGGCTCGTCGTGCGGCTTTCTTTTCCGCCTCGATCTTTTCGCGCTCTTCGCGTTCCTTGCGTTTCTTAGCTACAAGAGCTAGGAAACGAGCATTTCCTTTAGATACCTCTCCAGTCTCCTCGTCGGCATCTTCTGCTGGGTCGTGATTTGAGGACGCGGGCGATGAGACAAACAGTGGTGAATCTGAGCGAGCGCGAGGCGAGGACTTTGAAGAACGGACATCGGCCTCTGGTGACTTTTGTGCAAACTTTTTGCCTTTCCGTGACTTCGCTGTGGGGAGATCGTCATCGTCATCGCTAGCTAAGAAGTCGGAGGGTGTGCTCGGCCTCTGAACCTTGGTAGACTCTTCTTTTTCTGCGCGCAGGCTCTTTGACAATCTGGCGAAAGCCGAGTCTCCTTCGGGTTTTGATTGCTCTGTGCCTTGTTGCATACGGGCGGCCATTCGCCCCTTTGGTCGAACAACGTCGTCTGCATCGTCTGAATCGTCATTCGAGCTCTCGGAAAGGTTTGGAGCTTGAAGCGCGTTTGTGGATGTGTTCTTGGTTCCGAAGTCCAGCTTCGCGATCGGGTTTTTAGGTCGAGTAGTTTGGTTGTCACTCTCTGAATCGCTGTCGAATTGGGCCATCATGGCCTTGATCTTCTGCCCTGGGGTGAGCATGTTGGGTGAATTTCCACCCGGAGACGCGGAACGCGTCGACCGCGGGCTGGATTGTGAAGACATTTCGTGATTTTGGGAGGGATTCGTTTATGGTAGAATCGTGAGGAATATTATAAGTTTGGGGTCATAATGGGGGGTAATTGGAGGTAAGCAGACGGTGCGAAGGGTCAGAGTGCGGGATGCTGGATCAAGGGCGATTTGCATAGTCCGGACGCGATGCGCGCGTGCTTCGCGTTGCTAGGACGGCCACGTGATCTTATCTTATCGCGCTACTATGTCGGCCATCTTCAGGATGGAGCAGTTAAAGTCCATAATTTCCAACAATCTCCGAAGTCTTTGTATTTGTTATCTACCTTAATCTTCCAATAAATCTTGCAATACTCAATTTCGATGTTGCATATTCCCGTCGAGGGCCTAATAGCCCAGACAGAACCCATTATTGGTCATTTTTATGAAGTGCCCAGCGCCTCAATGTAAACAGTACGACTTGCAGCAATAATTTGAGAATTTATGGGCCCGGGAAGAAAAAATAGGCCATACCACAAGTTTGCGGAGCACTGTGGGGATCGCAATATGCAGGTAGGGGGGAGTATGAGAATCGCTAAATTGCGTCTTGCTCTTAGGAACTCCTTAAACTGCTAACCTAAACCGAGTAAGACGGAATTCCGCGCCCGACATTAAAGCCGACTCTTCGATGCGCAAACTCCGAGTTAACAAAAATTGTCACGAATGATCGTAGAGCCTGAATAATGTAACCTTCAATGAGAATTTTAGCGCAGTATTTTTAACCCCTCAATTCTACTGAATGTCATTTCCATTGTTTCAACCCGTGTACATTCAATCCTCACCATTATCCCCATTATCTACAATGGCAGCAAGAACATTCAACGTGGGAATCATTATTGGGAGCACCCGTGTGCGGCGAGTAGGCCCGCAAGTAGCTACCTTCCTACGAGACGCAGTTCAATTCCCACTCAACGGGACAGACGATCTTCGATCCCGAACGACAGTTGATCTTATCGATCTCAAGGACTTCAACCTGCCACTATTCGACGAACCCGGGATTCCCAATCGTGTTCATTCCTCTGAAGACTATGCAAATGAACATACTCGAGTCTGGAGCCGCCATATTAGCAAGTACGATGCGTTCGTTTTTCTCTCTGCTCAGCGCAATTGGGGAATTCCAGCTGAGTTGAAGAACGCTATTGATTATTTGTTCCACGAATGGAAGGGCAAGCCTGCTATGATTGTTTCGTATGGCGGGCACGGCGGGGTTCAATGTGCTGAGCAGATCAAGATCGTGACTGGAGCAATTGGCATGCGTGTTGTGGAAAAGATGGTTCATATGAAGTTTGCATCTCGGGATCATCTGCAAAAGGGGTTTGAAGGGGGCCCGCTGGGACTTGATGCTAATGATGAAAAGGCACCTTGGTCTTACTATGTTCCTGAAATTAGCTCGGCGTTTTGGGATGATCTGGTGAGAGACAAGCTTGACTCTTAAGGGTCTTAGTAGGCTAGACTTGGAGGGCATTCGGCATTACATGGCAAGGCGGTTTTCATATGGTTCAAAATTGATATTGATATTTTTCTTCATTCCTGTATAGCTCCGATTCCAATTTTCTCAAAGACAACCCGATGAAGACTCTAATTTGACGCCTGGTCCATTCCGTGGAATATGAAAACAAAAAAGTAAGTTGCTAACCTCCGTCTCTTGCGGATACTGTACTGAGTCCGAGCCAAGATCGTTGGATTCATTGCGCATGGGGCCGGGCTCCAGATGTCGCATTCTGGGAGATGTTTTATTCACAAGATCAATCCTAGCTGATCTAGATGTCGATATCGATGTCCAGATCCAGCGCGGCGATGTTCTCATCGTCGTTCTTGCTGTAAGTGATCATGAATCCGTTCTTGGGCTTCTTGGGGGTCAGGCCAGAAGCAGGGCTCTGCGCCTTGGTGTTCGAAGCAGGTGCTTTGAGAGTCTCAGTCGTGGTGGTTTCGGTCTCGGTCTTGACAGCCGGTTCCTGGGGCTTCTCAGAGACATCGTGGTGGGTTTTGGCAACGGTGCGCACACGCATGAACGGATCAGCAGTTGCTTCACCACGGGCCACAGCTGCAGCGGTCTTACGAGCGGCCTTGCGCTCTTCAAGCTGAGCCCGACGAACGTTCTCGTAGTTGAGCTTCTGGTTGCGAAGGTTAATTTGGTGGACTCGCTCGGCCTCAGTAAGGGTCTTGTCAGATCCCTGCTTGTTGAGAGAGGTGCCCCAGGAGAGTGTAGGGTTGAGAATCTGGTTCAACTCCTTTTGCAGTCGCTCGGCTTCATCGTTGTCGCCGTTGACCTTTGCGAACTGCAAGTCTCGCTCCAAATCAAAGCGCTTTCGGACATTGCTCTTTGAGTCCAGAGCACCCTGCTTGCGGAGTTTCTCGTTGAGCTCTTCTCGGGTGAACTGGTGGTTGATAAGACGGTTGATGTCGCTGACTTTGCCGGCCAATTTGGTCTGGGTGGCGATTTTGATATCTTCGACGGCAAGAGTCTTGCGATAACGGCCGTATTCGCTCTGATAAATTGTTAGTCTTGGTAAGTTTCGACTCGGGAGTGAAGAAGCGTACATCAGTAAATGCAGAATCGGAGCATGCAATGAAAGGGAAATCCCGGACAGCCTTGCCATGGGCGAGCTTAGCGTACTGGTTGGTGACAAAGTCACGACCGTTAGGGCCCTCCATGGCGTATGGCTTGCCTTCTCCAAACCCTGCTGCGATGTTAGACCTGGCGCATAGTCATAGAGCTTGGCGAGAAGCTTACCTGTAATCATACAGAGTCGGTATTCATTCATGCCCGTCTCTTGGTTAGGCCCAATGTTGACGCGGGCATAGCAGCCAGTGATGGCATCTTCGAATCCCGGGTAGAAGCAGACCTGAGCGAAGTTGGTGCGTCCAACGCGCGCACGGTTGATGTCACGAAGCTCGGCTGGAGGGTCGTCCTTGGGGATGGAAGGCGAACGACCCACGCGATCATCAAGCTCAAGGTCACTTTCAGCGTCGGCATCTTCATCGTCATCGGAAAGAGAGCGCGATCGGCGGCGAGCGGTGGTAGTGCCTGTACCACGTAACTGCTCACGCTTGCCCTTCTGCTCACGTTGGCGCTTGTAGGCCTCGATGGCGCCAGAGGCTTCTCCGACCTTTCGGCCACCGAGGGTCGTCTTCTGGCGTGAACTCTTGCGTTGGGTGTCATCAAGACCCGCAGAACCAGCCTTGCGCTTCGAGCGCTGTTCTTCGCGTTCGCGTGATGCTAATAGGCGACGGAGTGCAAGGTCCTGGTTGTGGCGATCGACTTGTTGGGCGCGCTCGGAAAGCAGCTCCTCACGCTGGATCTCGGGCATTGCCATGATCTCCTGCTTGTCCTTAGACGAGTAGTAGAGCTTGTCGTATGGGAAAATGGGACGCTCCTCTGAGTCGTCGCCATTTCCGGCTTCAGAGTCTGACTCAGACATTGGTGCTGAATCGGCGTCGGATCTTGTAGAGATGAAGTGTTAGAGACGGACCTCACTTCTGGGGGGTGCCTAGAAATGGCAACTCACATTTCACCTTCTTCATCGTCCCCACTGGGCTTAGAGCGCCGTTTGGCGGTCCCTCTGCGTCCCATGTCTGGTGAATGTTCACGGTGCGGTGAATGAATCGCAGAAGAGTGTGCTGGCGAATCATTCTTATCCTCTGGAGGGGGTGAGTTTTCCTCCTCAGAGTCACCGGCCAAGGCCAGCAGCTCCGCATCCAAATCATCCGCCATTGTGCTGATTGCCTAAATATCTCCTTCGCACTTATTTATCCAATGTGTATAGCTCGTAGGGGGGGCGCTGGTAGTCGTTGAGCAAACAAGACCACTCAGTGTTAAGCCTGTTCAGGCAGGATGCCCTGGGCCAGGAGGCGCAAAAATGGCGGGATTCAAAGAGTCTCGCAGAAGCAGGTACCAACAATATACCGCAGGTTGAAACGCGGGGTGAATCGGAAATTGCCCTCACGCTGTGCAAAGCCGGGATGACGCGTGCGGTGGTTAGCGAATGCGAGCGCGCAAAGTGATTGTCGCAAAGTTGGCCTCCCAAGTTCATGACGTTCGGTGCCAAGAGCCGAAGCGCGCGGCTGCTGCGCCAAGGCCGCCTTTCGGCCTCGTGAGCCCGGAAACTCATGCTTCCGTGAATTCACCTCGAACTCAACTACCCATTTACCTACTAAAATCCTCAATGGACGCTCGCGTGGCTTTACGCCGGCATGTTCTGGCCCAGTGCAGGCGACCATCTCGTCCCACAGCGCCTGTATTCCTCGATTTCCTTGCCCCGACGACCATTCAAGCGCAACGCCGACACGCCACATCCACCTCCGCGAAACCCCGATACGTCCTCAACAAGCAACAGCGCGAGTTCCTTGATTCAGCCTTACGAGTGAATCAAGCTGGTGAATTAGCTGCCACCTTGATCTATACCGCGCAAAACCCGCAAATTGTTCGCTCACATCCACACCTCCGCCCATTGATGAAGCACATGTATGAGCAAGAGGCCGGGCATCTTAAGACATTCAATCACTTGGTGGCAAAGCATGAAATTCGTCCTACGGCAATGTACCCACTATGGCAGGCTGCGTCCACATTTTTGGGTTGGTCGACCGCGGCTCTCGGCCGTGAAGCAGCCATGGCCTGTACCGAAGCTGTTGAAACGGAGATCGGCTCACATTACAACGATCAAGTGCGGGAGATATTGACCTGGGAGGCCGAGGCTGAGCGGAGAGGAGAAGAGCTTGATGAGGAGGTGAAAGAGATGCTTTCCACATTCCGCAGGATACGGGACGAAGAGCTCGAGCATCTTGATCATGCTGTTGCCAACGACTCCAAGGAGGCTAAGCCGTATGACCCACTGGTGGATGTAATTCGTCTGGGTTGCCGTGCTGCCATTAAGATCAGTGAGAAGGTCTAGTACTAGGAGTCATGGTAGGGGAACCCCGGTGGTGGCCCAGGCCTGTTTTGAGATATTTCTATGGTTCCGTTCGGCATATGTACAATATACTTTGTATCTCAATATATGAATAATATCACCAAAGTGATTTAATCTCACGGATTTTCTCAAAGCCACCGGCTTCACTTCATTTGAGCACCTCTCAATGCCTTCCAGGCGTTATGCTTCTTGGTCTCGTGCCTCATGTCTGGCGGTCACATTGGAAAAACAATCCACGGCTCATATTCGCATCTAATCATACTCACCTGGTGTGTATTTCGTCTATTCATGGTTGCTCTCGACGTAGTCCAAGAAGCCCTGCGAAAATCGAGTGACCTGCTTGTATACCTCTTCGAATCCATTGGACCCACCGTAGTACGGGTCCTGAACGACTTCGCCTCCCCCAACACGACTGTGCAACTTTCCACCAGGCCCAAAGTCTCCAAAGAGTCGTACCTGGGCGACTTGCGCATCCGAGCCCCCGTCCCTAATAGCATTTTCAGCAGCCGAACGAGTATTTTTAGCAAGGGATTTGGGTTCGGACTTTTTGCTCAATGACGTCATTACGGACTTTCGAGTATCCAGCAGGTCGCTCAGATTATATTCGTCCATTGCGAGCAGGTAGTCGAAGTTCAGGAAATCCTCCTTTGTGACCTTGCGGGCGGCATGGTTGTAGTTGGTGATTCCGTGACGGCGCAGGGTCGACATGGTACGGGAGTCTGGAGGCTCAAGGCTGTGATAGGCGCCTGTGCCGGCAGAATCGATCTCGCCGATGAGGGACTTGCCATTGGCTACGTTGCGGAATACGCCTTCGGCCATGGGTGAGCGGCCTGGACGGAATGGTTAGCTCCTCGTCATGCAAGGTGAGGCGTCCTGTCATCATCTGGGTTGGTGGGGAGGGGCAGTGCAACTAACAAATGTTTCCCAGGCAGACGAATAAGACGCTTACGGGGCGTCCGTTTGATTGGGATGCCATGATTAAGAGGAAAGAGAATGCTGTGCAGAACAATCGGATAGTTGTAGTGGGTTGCTTGATCGATGCGGAGGAACTGCTCAGAGGGGCTTATCGATAAGGGCCTCAAGTATTTCCGAGATCGCCTTTCAGTACACACACGCAAGGGGTGGAATTGACAAGTGACCGTAAACTCCGAGCTATCTGTACCTGCTTACTTTTGTCTTACTTCTCCTTTTAATCCCCGATTGCTTGAGTATATTTTTGTTTGTATATGCGGGGTGGTTCCATAGCTCCCCGATCCGCCGTTCCGTGCAGGCCGGGGTCAAGCTTGGGGCAAATTTAAAGAGTGGTCTTAGATTCACCTCTACGCCGATATTAAAATTTGAGGGATTCCAGCTTTGAATGGGGTATTTTTGCTTTGTGGAATCATTGATTCTGAGTTAAAATCAAGATATTCTTGCACTCTTTCAACCTTGGGAAATGTTCAGGTATGTACATAATGCGTCGGCCACTATATCAATTGATAGTTCCCGCGGTTTCGCGCAGCCCAACTTAATTTGTGGAAAACTAGTCACGACGAGTAGGAACCTTGGAATAAGAGCCAAGATAGTAAGAGCGAGCCATTTAGCAAAGATGTAAGTATCAGATCTACCCTTTGTACTACTGATCCACTTTACATATCTATGGTCTGCATCCATGGATGCTTGTGAAACGATTTTGCGGCTGGGTTTCAGGGCTCCAAGGTAGCCTGGTGCTTGACATTGGCCTAGCATGGCCGTGTTACGTTGACAGGGAACACTAGAGGCTGATGACGAATCCGCAGATAATCCTTGTTGAAAGAGATAAGGCAAGATCTGGACTATATTTATCTAGATCTACCTGGGGCGAAACTGCGAAGGTTGGCACGACGATAGTAGGGAAGCACCAAGGCTAGGAATATGCCAAGAGGATGTACCATAGCCATGGCGATCGCGGAGGCAGCATAGTATTTCATGTCGATTGCCATAATAAGAAGCATTAGGCTGCTCAGTTTTGAAGGCAGCCTGTCTAAAAAAAGAATAAGAATCCTCACCCGCCACAATGGCGCAGTTAGTGGCGGGGGAGCGTCCGTGCCGCCCGTTGGCCCAGTGACGCCGGCGATGTGGGTAACTGGGAGAGTCCCATGGTCCGGGACTTTTGGTGTTTCAGGCCTTTTCTTCCCCAGAGCGTCAAGTGCGTTTAGCTCCTGGTATTCTGGCCATTGCTCTGTCTTCGTTTTTGCGTTCAGCCTGTGTGCAGTCGATCTTCCTTACTGAAACTCGTTGCCGTCATCGTATTTACTGCGGCTGTGCGGGTCATACGCATATGCACGCCGATTCGCCTGCGTGAATCTCCACCAGGTCAACCAACGATCGCCCTGAAGGCCTCGTAAACACCCGACGACTCGGCAAAACCATCATTGCAGGCGTTCGCGGCCGTTTCCCTGCGATCGTGCGACAGCTACCCCCTCACACTCTTCTCACACTCACGCTATTTCTCTGAAACACCGCCGAGAGTTTGGATCCGTCGGACTAGTGGGCTGCCCTCAACCACTGACGCTGCTGCATTCCCACGGGCGCTCCTGGCGCAATCTCCATCCGACGAATCCCCCTAACGCCTTAATCTCGGCGCGGGCTCACCTTAACTCAAAGTCAGCTTGTGACTTAGTGCGCCATGGCCTACAACAGAGTCGGTTAGTCTCTCCTTTCCTCTCCCGTTTCACTCCTCGGCTTCTTCTCCACGTTCGCGCTATCTTGCTGGTCATTGATAGTGCTTGGTGGCGCGCGGCAATACTCAAGCCTTCTGCGAACGCTATAGCTGCAGAGCATTGCTGGATCATGCCCGCTAACAGGCCTACTCCAGATCCCTTTGGGGACGAGCATCGTTCGCCGATGTTGAATCCATCTATGACAAGCTACAACAACCGGACTCCTTCCCCCGGCCGGCCTCTGGACTCCTACCAGCTTCAGGATAACCCTTATGGGGACCACGGCGGGCATTTGCCTATGCCCTCCAGCGATCGTCTGGCAGACCAACCTACTGTGAGTTTTGCGGGGAACTTCTGCGCGCGAATTCAGTCACTGACAGCTCCAAAAGTACTCGGTTGAGAACGTCCACAACTCATACGCCTATGAGGGTCACGGTAATCCCTATGGCTACCACAATGACTACGCAGTCGACCCCGAAGCCCACCACGATGCCTACTACACTCAACCCTACGAGCCTTCACATACCCCCCACGACGACTACGACCTGGGACAATACCCCGAACCTGGCGCGTCTCCATTCGACGACCATGCCCAGGCTCCCATGCTTCAAGTTAGTGATAACCCATTCGGACCGGACGCCCATACAGCGGATTATAAGGATGAGCCCCGTCCTACCCCTAGTCCTGCGCCTATCAAGCGTTGGAAGACCGTGAAGGAAGTCCAACTCTTTAATGGCAACCTCGTCCTCGATTGTCCAATTGCGCCGAAGCTCCTGAGCCAAATTCCTCACGCCGAAGCTCCAGGCCGTGATGAGTTCACCCACATGCGTTATTCAGCTGCGACTTGCGATCCAGCGGATTTCTTTGAGGAGCGTTTTACTCTCCGCCAGAAGCTTTTTGCGAAGCCCCGACACACAGAGCTGTTCATCGCGGTCACCATGTACAACGAGGACGACTTCTTGTTCGCGCGCACAATGTCTGGTGTATTCAAGAACATCGATCACATGTGCAACCGAACAACGAGCAAGACCTGGGGCAAGGATGCCTGGAAGAAGATTGTGGTCTGTGTGATCAGTGATGGTCGTGCTAAGATCAATGCGCGAACTCGTGCTGTGCTTGCTGGTTTGGGTGTTTACCAGGATGGTATTGCCAAGCAGCAAGTCAATGGCAAGGATGTGACTGCGCACATTTACGAGTACACCACACAGGTCGGTATGGAAGTCAAGGGTACCCAAGTTCACCTGAAGCCCCGTGTTGGCCCGCCAGTGCAGATGATCTTCTGTCTCAAGGAAAAGAACCAGAAGAAGATCAATTCCCACCGATGGTTCTTCCAGGCTTTCGGTCGCGTTTTGGACCCTAACATTTGTGTCCTTCTGGATGCTGGTACCAAGCCTGGAAAGGATTCAATTTACCACCTTTGGAAAGCATTTGATATCGAGCCTATGTGTGGTGGTGCTTGTGGTGAGATCAAGGTCATGCTTTCGCACGGAAAGAAGCTTTTGAACCCGCTTGTTGCTGGTCAGAACTTCGAATACAAGCTCAGTAACATTCTTGATAAGCCCCTCGAGTCCTCGTTCGGTTTCATTACTGTGTTGCCTGGTGCTTTCTCTGCGTATCGATACGTCGCATTGCAGAACGACAAGAACGGACAAGGCCCACTCGAGCGATACTTCTTGGGTGAAAAGATGCACGGTGCCAACGCTGGTATTTTCACAGCTAACATGTATCTGGCTGAGGATCGAATCCTGTGTTTCGAGATTGTCACAAAGCGCAAGTGCCGTTGGCTGTTGCAGTATGTCAAGTCGTCGACTGGTGAGACTGATGTCCCCGACCAAATGGCCGAGTTCATTCTGCAGCGCCGTCGTTGGTTGAACGGTAGTTTCTTCGCTGCTGTTTATGCCATTGCCCATTTCTACCAGATCTGGCGTAGTGATCACAGTTTCCTGCGCAAGTTCTTCCTCTTCCTCGAATTCATCTACCAGACCATTCAAATCATCTTTGCTTGGTTCGGTATCGGTAACTTCTTCTTGATTTTCCACATCCTCACAACCTATCTTGGTTCTAAGGATCTCCTTGGGACAGCTGGTTCGGTTCTGGGAATTGTCTTCGAATGGCTTTATCTTGCGACACTGGTCACTTGTTTCGTCCTGGCTCTCGGTAACCGACCTGGTGGTTCAAACAAGTTTTACATGACTATGGTCTACTTCTGGATCTTTATCATGATATACTTGGCTTTTGCATCCATCTTCGTCACCGTGAGGTCTATTCAGGAAGAAGTCAAGGACCAAAGTTTCACGGTATCTCAACTTTTCACCAACAAAACCTTCTTCTCGATTATTGTGTCTCTCGGTTCAACCTACGTGATGTGGTTTATTGCGTCGTTCATCTTCTTGGACCCGTGGCACATGTTCACCTGCGTAAGTTTCGTCCCAAAAACCTTAGTGCTTTTCAACTAACATGTTCTTCCAGTTCATCCAATACATCCTGCTTACCCCAACCTATATCAACGTTCTTAACATCTACGCCTTCTGTAACACGCACGATATTACCTGGGGTACCAAGGGAGACGACAAGGCCGAGAAGCTGCCTTCCGCCAACTTGAAGCCTGGTGGCAAGGTCGACGTCAACATTCCTCAAGACGATGGTGATTTGAACGCGCAGTACGATGCGGAACTTCAGAAGTTCGCTATGAAGGCGCCTAAAGAGGTCCAAGTTATCTCCGAGGAAGACCGCCAAGCGGACTATTACAAGGGTTTCCGAAGTGCAGTCGTGCTGGCTTGGGTTTTCTGTAACTTTGCTCTTGGCGCAGTCGTGCTCAGTGCTGCTGGTCTGGAGAACCTCGACAGCTCTTCCTCTTCCTCTTCCTCTTCCAGTACTTCTGGTTCGACTACCCAAAAGCGTGCTACCACTGATGAGGGTATGGATAACCGATCACTTATTTATATGGAGGTTGTTCTGTGGAGTGTGGCTGCACTCTCGCTGATCAAGTTCGTTGGTGCTATGTGGTATTTGGTTGTTCGTATGGTGAGTTTTCCTCTTTACTACTTCACCTCTGTGCAAATTGCTAATTTCTCATCTAGTTCCGGGGCGTTTGATTTATCATTTGGTTATCACAAAACGTTTTTTATTTAGTTCAGCCTTCTTGTGTTTTCAGGATATCCCCAATGTTGATACCACGGCGGGCCCGATCTGGTGTGGAACGAACCAGAATCTGTATTATGTTTTGACGACCCCGATTCTCCAGGTTTCTTTTACCAGGTGATGTGATTGATGCGTGTGCTATGTTTTTCTTTCTTTTATTTGCTCTGGGGTATGCATCTATGATTCGATACGGGCGCGACATGCGGCTTTGGATTTCTTGTATGTGTAGATATGGATGCGGACTACTATATCTCAGGCGGGTTCATGGGGTGTTGGTATAGATGAAGGGCCACGTCGATTTAGCCAAATCTTCAATTTATATTCCATGACGAAATTCTAAATATCCGTATATTGTAGATTTGTAGCAGTATCTCCAAGCTTATAGAAAGTGAAGAGGGTCATTCATCCCATCGTTTGGTTCTTCGAATGAACACATAACGCAATTCCTCCCAACACTAATGCTAACCCTAGCCATGTTTCTTTCGCAATAACCTTGCGATCAACATACCACTCTCCAATAACCGTGAAGAGGAACGCACTCGAGTTAGCCAATGGCACCGTCAATGAGAGTTCTAGTGAGATGATCGTCAGCATAAGCTCAATCCAATGTCACACAGCTAGCTGCCACAACAGATCGTGAAACGCGCCACCGTGCATTAAGCATACAAGAAGTACATACCGTGCTGTCCAACTAAGAGGAAGAACCAAATGCTCCCCGTCAAATTAACAACCAACGGAATCGAATAAGCCGGCGTGCGCAGCAGATTAAAAACCGTCCAGAAAATCGAAACAATCTTCGCCTTCAACCAGCCCTGCTTCGGCTTAGAGCTCATCCAAGCAGGACTAGGCGTGTTATCCTCATCCCCGTCTATGTTCGTCCCAGTAGCTCCCTCCGTCCGCTGTCGACTCCCGCTCCGCCTGCGAACTCCGTCCTCGCCTTCTTGCGGGTCCGTGGAGAGCAATTCCTGCTCTTCGGCTGTATCTTGGTCTTGGGATTGCGATCTTCCCCGCGCTGGTGTTTGGTCGGAAGCTGCTTGCTTTTCTTGTCGCGCGTTGAAGTCGGCGGCTGCGCGGCGGATAAAGGGGGTTGTGAAGCCCCATGCTACCCCGACGAGGAGGAAGGAGAGGACGTAGTTGAAGACGGAGGGGGCGGGCTCGCCGGGGATGCTGGCGTCGGGGTCCATTGCTGTTTGTTGCGCTGGGCTGGGGGTGGTTCGAGGTCGAGTCGCTCTGGCTGCGGTTGGAGTAGTTGTTTCCGGTTTAGGGGGGTTTGGGTGCCGCTTTTGCTGGTCATTGGGATGGGGATGGGGGGATTCGGACTCGGTTAGGGTTTACATCTGATGGGAGATTTACAATGAGATATATGGTAAATTATACCCTATAATTGTATTCTATACTTGAAGAAAGCCTCTGGAATATCATTGAGAGGCTCTGCGAAAGGTTAGGCTCTGGATTAGTATGGAATCCAATCCTGGGGTGACTACGGAGTAGACCTATCTATAAGCCCACCAAGGCGCTCTTTGGATAGTTAAGCGGTCGCTATAAATCATAAGATTATACTCTAAAGAATGGGAATGAGCCAGCACAGCCCAGTTGGTGCCTGATGTGGCGGAGTTCGAAAGAAGGCAAAAAAGCAAAAAGAGCAATGTGAGGTGCATGTACCCTGTCGTCCCGCATAAGCGCCCAGCTGGAATGAGAGGGGCTTAGCTGGCGCTTGCGACTTTCGAAGAGGGCAGGATTTTTGAATCCAGACGAGTTCTGTCCCAAATCGCTCATACACAATCCAATATGAAGCACTTCAAAGATTCTTTGAAGAGGCACTTGCCAAAATCCAGCCGGCGAAAGCGTTCCGGGGAAGAAACAGGTACTTTGCCCGCAGCGTCGAACGAGAGGACCCCTCTGCTTGATCAACAGACAACTCAAAAACGCGACCTATGGCACGAAGCTCTCGAAGGGCTGGACGAAAGCACGAAACGAAAACTTCGGGAAGCTGGCATGAGTGAAGAAAACACGGCTTCTATAGAGAGCCAACTTGAAGCACTTCGGAAAGACGCCGAAACACTTCAGGACAAATGCAAGGACGGAGAGTTCAAGGTTCAAGTGGGGAGCCATGAAATACCTGTTCGGAAAACAATCCTCGAGATACTTGGCTGGGTAGAAAAAGCCGGCGACGTTGCTATCAAATTCTCTCCGTCTCCTGGAGCTGGAGTATGGGCTGTCGTGAAGTTTGCTCTCCAGGTTAGCTATTTCTTTGGGGTATTGCGATAGGAGCGAGCTGACCATACTTTAGAAAGTTGACGGGTTTGACAAGAATAAGACTACTTTGCTATCTGTTGTTGACCAGGTTGCAATGGCCCTCTTTTCCGCCGAAGTTTATCACGAAATTTATACAATCGAGCGAACTAAGAAGCCAGGTGTTGTTGCAAAGCTGCATGATTCGCTGGTGGC
>JAOYNU010147163.1:0-21489 GCA_026745395.1 Tympanopsis confertula
GGATATCCTAAATAATAAGTTAGTAGTACTATTCCGGTCTATTTTTTTTTTAAAAAAAAATTAAAGATTCGTATAGCCGGATAGATTTTAAACCTATCCGAGCTATACTACGATAAAAGAAATAGTAAGAAATAACACCTTTTATCTTTAAAGCTTAGTAACCGGTATAAATTTAATAAATTTTAGTAATAAACTTTTATAACTACGCTAAAGAAAGCTAAACTTTAAATAACTAGAACTTAATTTATATCCGAAAGTCTCCTTATATATTATTAAGTAAATTATATAGAAAACTATTTTATAACCGGCTATAAGAGGAGCCTTTAATAGTATAAAAGGAGGGCTTTCTCTTTATAGATTCTATACTATCTTCTATTAGATTTAAATAAACTTTCTTAAATATCTATAAACTTATTAAAAGTATTACTACTTTTATTAGTTAATATAACGAAAATAACTACTAAATCTACTAAAATAGATATTTTCCCCCCCTTTTTTCCCGGGCTCTCCGAATAGAATACTATAATATTAGTACTTAAACCTACTAAAACTACTATTATAAGGGTCGGAGGATTAAAGAAAAATAAAGTATTAGCCTTTCTAGAGAAAGGCTACGAGAAGTTTATCTTTATTAGCCTAATCGAGGGAAACCTTAATAGGGTATAAAGCCTATTAAAAAATTTATAAGAGGATAATAATATAGAAAGGGTTATTATTAATATCTTTTTAAAATTACTATAAAGCGATAAGTTTAATATATAGTTTATATAGGTAGCTAAAGAAAATTAAAATAAAGGGTAATTAATAGGGTTTAGTAAAGTTATCGGAGGGTATTAATATATAAGGCTCGATATAATCGGAATTTCTTAAGTATAGGTAATAAGCTAGTTTATATAGGGCTAGTATTTCTATCTATAATCGGTTTTAAATTAATAAAAAGATACATTAATACTTTTAGCCTTTTAACGCCGTTGCTCAGGGCACTAAGACTTATATATTAATATATCCCGACGACTTAAGTAAACTATAATAATTACAACTTACCACTAACTATCATAATTTTCTTTAATTACTTATATAAATAATATATTGTGATGACCGGGTTTGGACTGACCGGTTATAGATAATGTCAAGATTATTATTCTTTATCTTTTATCTAAAATAGGCAATAACCTATACTATATTAAACTTTAATATATAACACCTACTTTTTCTACAACCTACTTTCAAAATATACGATTATACTATATATTTAAGATTTTCAAGGCCGTCGCTTAGGGCGATAATATAATATAAATTAGTTCTTTATATATAGATATATATATATATAATTAGAATATACTGGTATAATAGCTATATAAGCTATATATTAAACTAATTTTTTTTAAATTAATTTAATTAAACCTTTACTAAGACAACTCCACTTTTTTGAGATTGATTTTATAAGTAAATCATTTTATTTTTATTATAGTAATGAAAGTATTAGTTACCGTAATTCTATGATAGGGGGGGGGGGGTGGCCCAAATGGGGTATGGCCTAAACAGGGGCGGCCGACCCTAGTTATTTTATAAAATATAACAAGTATCGCGTTATATTATATTAAGTATTAATTGAAAGTCCGATAACAAGTAGGTGGCGGAAATAAGATATAGCTCAAATTGGGATTGCCGAATGAAAATTCTGATCATTAAAAAATCCAAGTCAGAAGACATATAAAACCATGACCTGCACAATGTGAAATTCCTCTTATTTTCTCAACTTATCCCATCCTTGCCTTTCTACTTAAATTCAAAATAAAATAACTTCGTGTCGTCTCCGCCTACTCTTACTACAATTCAAACTTTGAAATTATAATTCACGATTATTAATAATATATATATCTATAACTTCTATTTAGATTATATATTGATTTAATATTTATAAATCGATAACTTTAAATATGCCTAAATCGAAATGCCCTCATTGTGGTGAAATGAAGAGCGATGATCACAAATCTAGGTGCGCAGCGAAAAAGATAGAGAAGTTCAAAAAGGTTCGGTAAGTCAGCTACTATTAAATCCAATTTAGCGTCTATTATTAATTTATCTATTTACTATTAAGATCAAAAATCCAAAATGAAAAAAAAGTAGATTTATCAAACCCAGGGTTCGAGGTCCCAGATCATACGAAGAAGAAATACCGTACTCAAAATGGATATTATCATCCGGACGGGTCGTTACGCCCAGACCCTCCTGCGGGAAAACTTGATCAACAGATTCAACCCAATGATTCTATAAGTCCATCCCAATTACAGACAACTGATAATTCGCACCAATACTATAAGCCTTAGACCATCACGTGTAGAGCTTAACTATTTCCGGCTATATTTATTTTAGATGAAATTTGATTCTATGAGATCTAAAGCCTATTAAATACTCATTTATCTTAATAGGTTATTATCTTGTATGATCAATACACTCATTATTCTCCACATAGCTCGAGAGGTCTTAAAAGAGCTATATGACTACTACATTGGTATTTTCTTTGAAGCTTTAGCTATAAATCTAAAAGTCACTCCCTTAATTTTAATAAATCTCAACTGCTAAGAACAATAATTGGCGGGGTTTTGCTACTAGTACCTTTTAGCAACTTATATTATCAAAGGCTTACTATAATATAACACGTAGCATTAAATCGATTATTGTAAAATATTATCTATGATGATATGTGGAGGTTTTCTATCTATAGGACCATTTATAAGTATACAATATTGATGGAAATTCTAGCCTTATATAGAGATCTATTGATTAAGGGTTTATATATACTACAAGGAAATAAGATAGTTATGAGTGGGCCTAGTAATACTATATAAATCTAGTATATTATATTATAAATTTCAATAGCTTCTATGAATAAAGTATTTCATTATTAAGTTAGTTAATCTATAGTTTTAAAAGTTCTTAATATAAAAAAGTTTTATGTTTTCGCCAGATAATAATATTAATATAATGTCACGGTCTGAACCGGCGTGGGTGTGTAGTAAAGCTAGGTAGAGAGGGTGCCCCCCATTTGCACGTGCCCCCCTTTTATATAGATCCTTTAGTATATTCTATATAATAAAAAGGTTAAATACTATAGTACGTTACTATAGAAATACGAATTTAAAGTTAGAATTTAATAATATATCCTCTATCCGTATTCTAGTAATTTAATTAGCTTTATCTACGATAAATAATATATATTTTCGCGTATAGTTAGCCTACGCGTACGCTAACTCCTCCTTAGATTTATAGATAACTTCGATATCCGAGAACTATACTTAAGGATCTATTCTTATAATACGCCTTCCTCGAGGTTTATAATATCTAATTTAGCTTATAATTACTCGTTTTTTTTATATAATTATAATAATATTAGCCTACTTCTACTCGAAAGTCTTTCGGCTAAGACGAAGTATTTTATAAATATTATAACTATTAACTAAATCGTATCGCTAGAAGTATACTTCTTCTTACTATATATTATAGGGCTTCTAAGGAGTCTTCTATATATAGTTTACCGGTAATCGCTTTAAATTTAGATACTAGGTGTCATGAACTTCGTCCATGACGTAAGCTCTGTGTGACACTGAGTAGGACAGGCAATTATAAGCGGATCCCCCCGTACCCTACCGTAGTAGAGATTTTCTCTTCTCCTTATCTCTATAAATTCTTAAAATCTCCGTACTAAAGTCTACTTAGTAATCCGGCCAATAATATATTTATAGAGATTAAACTAACTATTACGGGGTAAGACCCGTAGGACCTAAGAGGTCATGAGCACGTAACTATATTACGAGCGGGGAAACCCTACTTTAGACTCTACGAGAGCTTCGTTTAGTTTACTCTTATTATCTAATTAATAAATATCTATTATTACCCTAAACTACTATTTATAGCGTATTACTATTAATAATTAATTAAATTACCTTTTTTTTAAGTTTTTATTAGCTTCTAAATTATATAATCTAACTTCTTCTAGAGTTCTATTCCTCGTTATAAACGAGTTAATTAATTTAAGTACTTCGTATACTTCTAAACTAGGTAATCCGTATACCTCTAATTAAATTATCTAAATTTCTACTTAAATTATTTAAGCTTCTATTTAGGCGACTTATACTTCTAATTCCTCGTATAGTAAATTAATTAATACTAAACTAATAAGAATTTCTAATAGGCGATCTATATTTTTAATACTACGAATACCGATAGCTTTTATAATAGGCCCTAATAATACTTATATTAAAAACGATATTATAATAACTACTAAATTACTTATAGGATTACTAAGATTACTAGACTTATTCGTATTTATACTTTCTTCTCTAATACTTTCTATTTTACTCCTTATACTTACTAGAATAGAAAAATATACTCGTTTACCTCTACTAGCCGAATTCGATAGTTTTAAATTAAAATATCGAAATTAGTAAAGTAAAGCTCGTATAAAACTTTAAATCGATATAGAAGTATTTAATAGTATCTCCGGTTAAATTACTACTCTCTTTATAGCTTTAAAAAGCTCGGCTAATAAGAACTATACCTTTTTTATTAATACTAAATTTAAAAAAGAAATACCTCTACTCTTAAATATCTAGACTTATTTAAACTATTTATATACTAACCCGGATTACGAATACGCTATTTACGCTAAATAGACTAATTTAAAATAAAAGACTTCGGATTTCGATATTTATTATATTAAATTCGAATACCTACTAATAGAAGCCGACGGATTAAAATAAACTAAAAATATAAAAATTAATAACTTCTATTATAATATAAGTTAGTTAATTCGAAATACTATTATCGGTAAAACTATTAAAAATATACTTATAGAATAGGTCTAATATTACCGCTATATTTAAATTAATTTATAGATATTAAAAGCCCCTCCTACTATCTATACTATACTATACTTACTATCTCCTACTTATAGTAGTACTACTATTACTATCCCTATTATTCTTTTACTTTATAACCTTATAGATATCGATTTAAATCTTATTTTTATATAAACTTTTACCTAATATACTCGTAGGAGTATACTAAATTTAAATAAATACCTTATTAGCCTAGGCCTCCCCTCGGACTTTTAGTAATATAGAAAGTACTCGAAATAAGTAATATAAGAGGAAATATTATACTAAAAAGTAACTAGTATTTACTTCCGGTATAGATATCTAAGTTATATTATTACTTTTTATCCCCTAAGTATACTTTAGAAAAGTAGGAAAACTTTTATTAAAATTACTATTATTTATATTAAATTTATTTTTAATACTACTACTAAAAAATCGGAAAATTAATTACTTTTATATTAAATTATATATAAGAGTATAAAGAAATTTAATTAAAATACTAGGAGTACTAAAAAAAGACTAAGAAAATAGATCTACTTTTTTTTAAAGTAGATATTATAATTAATCGAATAAGTTATACGAAGTACTTATTCGACTTAAACTCTTCTTCTAGTACTCTAGTTAGTAATAAACTAATAACCCGTTTAAATTTTCTATATTTTAAAATAGAACCTAGAATATTAAAAAGAATTACCGGTATAACTAGAACTATAGATAAAGTAATTTACTTCGAAATAGATATCGAAGGCTATTACTAGTACTACTAATACGCCTATTACGTTATAAAAGCGAGCTAAGACCTAATACTAGGGCTCCTATAATTTATAAAAAACGGGGTTACCTATAATAAATCCGTAAATACTATTTTTATTTTAACTTCTAAAACTATCGTCTACTACTCGAAAGAGCTTATTTATAATACTAAACTAGTAATTATAGTCGTTATAACTACTAAAATTAAATATACGAAAAAGTAAGATCTAAGAACTTCTAAAGTTTTTACTATAAGCTTAAAAGATATTAAATATACTCTCGAGAATAAAAAAGAACTAATACTAGAGTAAATCCGTAAACGCTTACTACTTTAATATACTTAATTCTAAAATACTTTCGTATACGATCGAGAAGAACTACCGCTTTATTAAAACGATTTAGATATAAATATCGATCTAGTTAAAAGAACTAATAGAAAAGACTTAAAAGTACTATAGGGATCTTTATATAGTATATTATAAGACGAGCTTCTCGTACTACGAAAAACCCTTATAGATCTACTTAAAAAAGGGTTTATCCGTACTAGTTAATTAGCTACTACCGCCTTTATATTATTCGCCTATAAACCTAGTAGAGGTCTACGATTCTATATTAATTATAGGGCTTTAAATAGCTTTATAAAGTATAATTATTACCTTTTACTACTAATTAGAGAGACCTTATACTAGATTAAAATAGCTAAATAGTATACGAAAATCGATATAAAAGTAGTATTCTATCGAATCCGGATAGTAGATAAAGGTATCTAGAAAACGGCCTTTCGTATACGCTATAGTCTATTTAAATAGGTTATTACCCCTTTTAGTCTCGTAAATAGTTTTTCTATATTCTAATACTTTATAAACTAGGTTTTTTAAAATCTTCTCGACTACTATATTATAGCCTATATAGATAATATCCTTATCTATACGGATAATACCCTCGAAGAGTATAGGACTTAAGTAAAAGAAGTACTATTATATCTCGAAATATAAGTTCGAAGTTAGAAGTATTAAATACTTTAATTAATTATTATAGCTAAAGAAGGCGTATTAATAGATCTTACTAAAGTCGCCGCTATCTATAAATAGGAAGCTCCTACGAGTATAAAAAGTATAAGGGGATTTATCGGTTTTACTAACTACTACTATATATTTATATAGAATTTTAGCGAGTTTATAAACCCTTTTTATTAGCTTATAAAGAAAGATATATTATTCGAATAGTTAGAAGTAGTATAATAGGCTTTCGAGACCTTTAAAGAATATTTCTTAGTTAGTAGAGTACTCGCTTATTAGGACCTTAACTAAAATATACGTATCGAATATAATACTTCTAGATTCGCTATTAGAGGATAACTAGTTTAACGATTTAATATTCTTTAATACCCCGTTATTTTCTTTTTATATAAGATATCGCTAGCCGAATAGAATTACCTAATTTATAATAAAGAACTCCTCTCGATTATCGCTAGAATTACTAAATAGCGTATAGAATTATATAAATTAATTTCTTTAACGATTATTATAGATTATAAGAACTTAGAATACTTCTATAAAAAGAGATATTTATCGGAATATTAAGTATAGTAGATAAAGTTATTAGAAGTACTACTTCTATAGAAAACGGTTTATAGGCCTAGAAAACTATTATAAGTTCCGGATACTCTCTCTTATATAGATACCTACGACGACGGTTTTAAATATACTAAAAACCGATATTTATAACTCTAGAAAGAAACCTAGGACTTTATCGTAATAACTTTAGAAGTAGATACTAGAATATAATTATTTTATTAACTAGAATTTCGAAATTTATAAAAAATTATAAAAGTAGTAGACCTTTTATACGAAGAATTAATATAATTAGTTCTAGAGAAAGTACTAATATTCCCTTTAAGATTAGTACTTCTTATAATAGCCTAGATCTCGGAAATTTCTATTAATAATTCTTAACTTTTTCTATATAGTAAATTATAAATCCTAAGCTATAAACCCCTCTATACGGCCTTAATCTAGTAGTACTACGACTTAGCTATCGGAAGATACCCTAGCTATAAGACTTTTATTTTTATACTCGTATAATAATTCTTCTAGCTTAGACTTAGAATAAATACTCGTAAATTTATAAAAGCCTATTCGATATATAATAAAAATAAGATTTAAAAGTAGAAGAAGTATAGTTTACTATAACCCCTATTAATACCGTTATAAAACTAGGCCTCTATTTTAATAGATTTTATAATATATCTACCGAACGAATAGTAATACGAGTAACTACTAGTAGTTACGGACTATTTTTCTAGAAGCCTTATCCTAATACTATTATAAATAGGAGGGGTAGACGATATAATTAAAGCTTTTCTAACTTATATTTACGTATACTATAGGCCCCCTAAATCTATTATTTCCGATAGAAGGGGGTAATAGATAGATAACTTCTAGAAACGCTTTTACGAACTACTAAAAATCGAAAAAAAGCTCTTAATAGCTTACTACTTATAGACTAATAGTACTACTAAAAGGATAAATTAAAAAGTATAGTAATTCTTACGCTATTATATTATTTTTAGCTAATAAGATTAGGCTATATAATTACTAGTAGTTTAATTAGCTTTTAGTAATAGGCCCTAGTATATAAGAGGAGGTATTTTACTTTTCTTTACTACTTATAGTTATTATATCGACTTTATCTAGATAGATAAGAAATAGAACTATATTAGTAGTAAATATATAATAGCTAAGAATATAGTTCTAAAGCTCTAGGAGGTCTAATAATAAGTAGTAGCCGCTCTTATAGATAGTTAATAGGTAATAGAAAGATAAGTTAACTAATACCGATATACTACTAAGAACTTTAAAATAGGTAATTAGGTATAGTTAAACCTTAAGAATATCTAAATAAAATATTTAAATAAAAGGCTAAACTAGCTATATACTAAATATACTATTATAAAGGTAATTATACTAAATATTTATAAGTTTAATATCCCTACTAGTATTTATAATTACTTCTATTTAGACTTCCTATATTTAGTAGAGTACGAGGGCCTATTATTATAATAGTTATATAATAAAATTACCCTATTAATAAAATTACTATATTAATTATAATAGATAAAGAGTACGAATTCCGGGTAGAGATAATCCTTTATACTAGAAAAAATAAAAACGAATATATCGTATAAGTAAAATAAGCCGGATATAAGACCCCTACTCCTATAAGCCTAGAAAATATCGAAAGTATTATAGTTTTAGACGACTAAGAAGTAAAATAGGGGAATATCCGATAAAACGATAGTCCGAGAGAGTACTACTTAATAAGAATAGGGTACTTAAAAGTACGATAAAAGAGATTTAATACCGAAAAGGAGAGAGAGAGAGAGGGGGGGTAATATTATAGGGTAAGACCTATAGGACCTAAGAGGTTATAAGTACGTAATTATATTACGAGCGGGGAAACCCTACTTTAGACTCTACGAGAGCTTCGTTTAGCTTACTCTCGTTATCTAATTAATAAACGTCTATCGGCACCCTAAACTGCTATTTACAGCGCGTTGCCGTTAATACTAACTACTATTAGGAATAATTCTAGCTTATATCCTATACGCCCTCGTTAAAATCTTTCGAACCCTTACTCGCTAGTTATAACGAATTTACCCCGTACTACCTACCCTCGCGCTTAGAACCCGTTACCGTTACTATATCCGTACCGAAATTAATAACGATAGTTACTACGAATTCCGCCGAAAGAAAGAATAAACCGCTATTATAACTATACCCTTACCCCTATTATGGAACGAGTCTATAATATAGGTATAATACTTACTATATTCTATAGTAAGCGTACTATACTAGGGTTCTTAAAGTAGATTCCGCTACTACTATTTTAGATAGCTTTCTCTTCTTTCTCTAATTAGAATAATTATATAAAAAACTCTATACTAAAGTATACCTAGTAAAAGTTAGCTTATAATATAATTATTCTAATTTAAATTTTTTTTTAAAAAATTACTTATTACGATTATAGCGAAGCTAATTAAAAACCTAAAGACCCCGACTTTTAAAACGGAGGAGATATACTTTTACCGCTTACCCCGAAAGCCCTTCTTACGATTAGTTTTAGTTAGTTTTACTAAAAAGGAAAAGACTTCGAGATATACCTCGATATTTTACTTTTATAAAGATTATATTTTAGAAGGGATCCCTAATCTAATTACTTTTTTTTAATCCGTATATACGATTTTAAAAAAGAGGAATTCGACTTTACTAACGAATAAACTAAAGAAAAAGAATTTAATATACCTCTAGTAGACGAATATACTACTAATAAATATATTAAATAAGAAACCCTAAAAAGTAATAAAATCTACTAATTAACTAAAAATAACCCTATCTAAGTTACTAAGGCTATTAAAATCTTAGCTTTATATATAGCTATCGCCGTATCCTATTATAATATTATATTAAAATATTATATTAAATCTCGATCTATATATATAGTCTTATACGAAACCTACTAAGAATATAAAGGTAATACCGCTTATTAAGCCGAGGAGCTTATTAAATTCTACTAAGAATTTAACGAAATAGAGGACCTCCGGATATAACTAGAAACTACTAAAATTTATACTACCCTTAAGGAGGAAAAAATAGTAGAATAAAAAGTAAAAACTACTACTACTTAAGCTTATATTAATTATCTTATCGGTATAGAGTAGTAGTTAGCTACTACGTAAACTAAGATTAATTATTAGACCCGGACTATTAAGGTCTAATTAATAGATTTCTATTACTTTAAGGACTATTCTTAAAGTACTTATAAAGTATTATACTTTTCCTCGATAATTAGTACTACTTACTTAAGTATACCGTCTAGTATAAAAGCCCTAGAAAAGCCCTCTAATAAAATTATACCGAAATTTACGAATTAATAGATCGAAATTCGGCGATTTATCTACTAGTATTTAAATTACCTCCCCGACGACTAGGTAGTAGAGTTTATATCGAACCGGATAATAAGTAAAGTAAAAGAATACTTTAAGCCTTATAAAACTAAAAAAGCTATTCTAATTACCGATTTTAATAATATAATAAAGTACTTTAGTTAGTTTTTTACTAATTAAAACGAGTATATTAAATAATATATTTAGTAGAACTATATCTACTTAATAGATAAAAGTAATAGTAATAAATTTCTCTACGAGTTCTTTCTCTTAGTAATTATACTCCGGAAACTAGAAAAAGATATAAAAGAAAAGCTTTATAAAAAACTCTTATTATAAATAAAAACCCTTATTTCCCGCGACTTCTATAACCCGACTTATACTAAGCCTATTTTTTATAATACTTTCTTATAATAAATTTTTATTTATACTACTTTAGTAAAAACGGAGAACTATTATTAAATTTATACTTATACGAAAGAAGAGAACTTAAGTATTTTAATAATAATAACTCCCCTAAAAAAGAGGTTAAAGTATAAACTTAAAGAAAGTCCTAATAGTAAGAAGTAGTTTAAAGACCTAAAACTCTACTAGTTTACTTAAAAAAGTAAATAATTTAAATACGAAAAAATAATATACTCCTAGAAAAACTACTTTTAAAAAAGGGGTATTTTAAATTATATAGTTATAATATTAACTACTCCTCCTACTATATTAAGCGCTATAAAAAGATAAAAGGAGAAAAAAGTAAAGTTCTAAGAGGAGGTTATCGGGATTTTATTAGGATAAAACCGGATTCGGATACCGACTCGGGAAATAAATCGGCCTAAAAATAAACTCCTTTTTAGGATTTTTTAAGGTAATTATAGGACTACTTTAAGTAGAATTAATAAAAGGAGAAATACTACTAGCTCGTTATTTTATTAGTAGTAAATTAAAAAATACTCTTTTCTTACTAAAATTATTATAATACCGGAATATCCTTTTATATATCTATAAACTATTAAATTATAATACGACTCGAAGCCTATAACTTTACTATATACGAGGTTTTACCGATTCCCCTTATCCTCTATAACTTTTAAAGAAATAATATTTATACTATATAAGAGGTAGTATTATAGACCTAGTTTTTAAGTACTAAAAACTCGAATAAGAAGACTACTTCTTCGTAGTAGAAAGCGAATAGAAATCTTCTTTAGTTTTAAATTTTTTAAATACTATAGAATCGACTTCTCCTTAACTACTAAATAGTTAATTTAGAAAAATAGGTAATATATAGTACTAGCTAATACTAAACCCTTACCTACGCGGATTAATTTTAGGATATACTATATTTCCGCTACTACTTAAGACCGCTATAAATACTACTATAATAAAGACTAATAATAAATAACTATACTCGCTAATATCCTCGCTTATATTACCGAAATATACCTAACCTTTACTAACCCCGAACTATTACTAGAATACTATATATATACTTATATCTTTTCTACTAAATATACTAAAGAACTACTACTAAATTAGCTAAATAATATATAAATCCTCCTAAAAACGCTACTCCTAGACTGAGTTATACTTTTATACCGAATAACCTTATAGTAATTAGAATTTATCTATAACTACTTAAAGGAAAACTTACCTAATGGCTTTATTATACCCTCCGATAGTCTTTTTTTAAATCTAATCCTCTTAATAAAAAAATTAAATAGGAAATTCTAATTCTATATCGACTATTAAGTTTTAAATATTTATATTATTCGGGATACGTATTAGCTACCCCTTTTATAAAATATATAAAACCTCTTTATTAGAATAAAATAGTATACTAAAATCGATATTATCGTAACTTTTAATAAGCTCTATATAGCTTCGGATAATAAAAATTAGATAATTTTTAAAACCTAGTATAAAAACTATAAATATCGAGTAATACTTTTCGGAGTAATTAATAGGTTTACTAACTTCTAGTAATATATTAATAAAACCCTAGAAAGCTTTTTTAATAAAATCTATATAATTTATATCGACGATATTTTAATTATTATAAAGACCCGGGAGGAATATACCTACTATATATATACTATCCTCGACTATTTTACGAATATAGGCTTCTAATACGATATCGGAAAATCGGAGTTTTATATATATTATACGAAGTTTTTTATATATATTATCTCCGATATTAGTATTTAAATAGACGTTAGTAAAGTAAGTAATATATAGTTATAGATAACCCTTTAGCGTATAATAGATATCTATTCCTTCCTCGGCTTTTATAACTTCTACCGTAAGTTCGTAAACGATTATAGCGAGATCGTACTACTTTTTACTCGACTTATAGTAAAGGATACGCCTTAGATATAACGGTCTACGTAAGAGGTAAACCTTTTTACGTAGAATAAGATTATATTCTAAACTAGAGAAAGAAGAGGAAGGAAGAAGGAGACCCTACGGGAGGCCTACTAGAATAGAGATACGTACTCGTTTACCCTTACTTACCGAGTTTAATAGCTCTGGATTAGAATATCGAAACTAGCGAAGTAAAACTCGTATAAAACTTCGAATTAATATAGAAATACTTAATAGTATCTCTAGTTAAATTACTACTCTCCTTATAGTTTTAAAAAGCTCGGCTAATAGAAACTATACCCTTTTTATTAGTACCGAGTTTAAAAAGGAAATACCTCTACTCTCGAATATCTAGATTTATCTAAACCGTTTATACGCTAACCCTAACTATAAATACGCTACTTATACTAAATAGACTAATTTAAAATAAAGAATTTTATATTTTAATACTTACTATATTAAATTCGAATACCTATTAATAGAAGCCGATAGACTAGAATAGGCTTAAAGTATTAAAATTAATAACCTCTATTACGGTATAAACTAGGTAATTCGGAGTACTACTATTAGTAAAATTATTAAAACTATACTTATAGAATAAGTCTAATACTACTATTATATTTAGGTTAATTTATAGATATTAAAAGCCCTTTCTACTATTTATACTATACTATATCTACTATCTCCTACTCGTAGTAGTATTACTATTACTATCTTTATTACTCTTCTACTTTATAACTCTATAGATATCGATTTAAATCTCGCTCTTATATAAGCCTTCGCCTAATATACTCGTAGGAATACGCTAAATTTAAATAAATACCCTATTAGCTTAGGCTTTCCCTTAGACCCTTAATATCGTAGAAAATACTCGAAATAGGTAATATAAGAGGAAATATTATATCGAAAAATAGCTATTATTTATTTCTATTATAGATATCTAGGTTATATTATTACCTTCTATCCCCTAGGTATACTTTAGAAAAGTAGGAAAGCCCTTATTAAGATTACTACTATTTATATTAAATTTATTTTTAATACTACTACTAAAGAGCCGGAAAATTAGTTACTCTTATACTAAATTATATATAGAAATATAAGAAAACTTAATTAAAATACTAAGAGTACTAGGAAAAGATTAAAAAAATAGATCTACTTTTTTTTAAAATAGTTATTATAATTAATCGGATAAATTATATAAAATACTTATTTAATTTAAATTACTTTTCTAGTATTCTAATTAGTAATAAACTAGTAAACTATTTAAACCTTCTATATTTTAAAATAGAAGTTAGAATATAAAAAAGAATTACTAGGATTACTAGAACTATAAATAAAATAGCCTACTTCGAAATAGATATCGAAAGCTATTACTAGTACTACTAATACGCCTATTATATAGTAAAAGCGAGTTAAGACCTAATACTAGGGCTCCTATAGCTTATAGAAAACGGGGTTATTTACGATAAATTAGTAAATACTACTTTTATTTTAACCTCTAAAACTATTATCTACTACTCGAAAGAGTTTATTTATAGCGCTAAACTAGTAATTATAGTTATTATAGCTACTAAGATCCGGCGTACGAAAAGATAGGAACTATAAGCTTCTAAAATCTTCGCCGCTAGCCTAAAGGATATCGAATATACTCTTAAGAATAAGAAAAAACTAATATAAGAGTAAATTCGTAAATACCTACTACTTTAATATAATTAATTCTAGGATATTTTTATATATAATCGAGAAGAACTACTACTTTACCGAAATAAGCTAGATATAAATATCGAGCTAATTAAAAGAACTAATAGGAGGGACCTAAAAGTACTATAAAGACTTTTATATAGTATATCGCGAGATAAGCTTCTCGTACTAGGAAAAACTTTAAAAGACTTTTTAGAAAAAGGCTTTATATATATTAGTTAATTAGCTACCGCTACTCCTATACTATTCGCCTATAAACCTAGTAGAAGGTTATAATTCTATATTAATTATAAGGCTCTAAATAGCTTTACGAAGTACGATCGTTACTTTTTACTACTAATTAGAGAAACCTTATACTAGATTAGAATAGCTAAATAGTATACGAAACTCGATATAAGAGTAGTATTCTATCGAATCCGTATAGCTAATAAAGATATCTAGAAAACGGCTTTTCGTATATATTATAGTTTATTTAAATAGGTTATTACCCTTTTTAGTCTTATAAATAGTTTTTTTATATTCTAATACTTTATAAATTAGGTCTTTTATAATCTTCTCGACTACTATATTTTAGCTTATATAGATAATATCTTTATCTATATAAATAGTACTTTAGAAGAGTATTAGATTTAAATAAAAGAAGTACTCTTATATCTCGAAAAAGTTAATTTATATTTAGATATCTTAAAATACGAATTTAAAGTTAAAAGTATTAAGTATTTCGGTTTAATTATTATAATTAGAGAAGGCGTATTAATAGATCCTACTAAAATTATTACTATCCGCGAATAGGAAACTTCTACGAGTATAAGAGGTATAAGGGGATTTATTAGTTTTACTAACTACTACTATAAGTTTATATAGGATTTTAGCGAATTTATAAACCCGTTTTACTAATTTATAAAAAAAGATACGGTATTCGAGTAATTAGAAACTATATAAAAAACTTTTAAAACCTTTAAGGAATATTTTTTAGCTAATAGAGCGCTCGCTTATTAGGACCCGGACCGAGATATACGTATCGAATATAATACTTCTAGATTCGCTATTAGAGGATTACTAGTTTAATAATATAATACTCTTTAGCGCTTTATTACCTTCTTTTTATATAAAATATTACTAGCCGAATAGAACTACCTAATTTACGATAAATAGCTCTTTTTAATTATCGCCGGAATTACTAAATAGTAGGTAGAACTATATAAGTTAACCTCTTTAACGATAATTATAGATTATAAGAGCTTAGAATACTTCTATAAAAAGAAATACCTATCGGAATACTAAGTACGCTAAATAGAGTTACTAGAAGTACTACTTTAATAGAAAATAATTTATAGGCCGGGTAAATTATTATAAATCCTAAATACTCTCGTATATAAATACTTATAATAATAGTTCTAAATATACTAAAAACCGATATTTATAGTTCTAGAAAGAAACTTAAGACTTTATCGTAATAACTTCGGAAATAAATACTAAAACTTAACTTTTTTACTAACTAGAATTTCGAGATTTATAAGAAATTACGAGAGTAGTAGACCTTTTATACGAAGAACTAATATAATTAGTTCTAGAAAAAGCGCTAATATTCCCTTTAAAGCTTATACCCCCTATAATAGTTTAGATCTCGGAAGCCTCGGTTAATAAATTTTAACTCTTTTTATACGGTAAACTATAAATTTTAAACTATAAACCCCTTTATATAGTATTTATTTAATAGTATTACGACTTAGTTATCGGAGGATACTCTAGGCGTAAAACCTTTATTTCTATACTCGTACGATAATTCTTCTAGCCTAAACTTAGAATAAATACTCGTAAATTCGTAAAAGCCTATTTAATATACGGTAAAAATAAGATTTAGAAGTAAAAAAAGTATAGTTTATTATAACTTTTACCGATACCTTCGCGAAATTAGGCCTCTATTTTAATAGATTTTATAATATATTTACTAAATAAATAGGGTTATAAGTAGCTATTAGTAGTTATAAATTATTTTTCTAGAAGCCCTATACTAATACTATTACGAATAAGGGAAGTAGATAATATAATTAAAGTTTTCTTAATTTATATTTATATATATTATAAACCCCCCGAATTAATCGTCTCGGATAGAGGGGGGTAATAGATCGACGGTTTCTAGAAACGCTTCTACGAGCTACTAAAAATCGAAAAAAGCTCTTAACTTCCTATTATCTATAAACTAATAGTACTATTAAGAGGATAAATTAAAAGGTATAGTAGTTCTTATATTACTATATTACTTTTAGCTAATAAGACTAGGCCTTATAGTTACTAGTAGTTTAATTAGTTTTTAATAATCGGCTTTAGTACTCGAGAAGAGGTATTTTACTTTTCTTTACTACTTATAAATACGATATAGAATTAATTTAAATAGATAAAACTTAAAGCTAGCCCGGTAATAAGTACTCCGTAGCCGAAAGTATAGTTTCGAAACTCTAAGAAGTCTAATAATAGGTAACTACTACTCTCGTAGATAATTAATAAGTAATATAAAAGTAAATTAATTAATATAAATACGCTATTAAGAATTTTAAAATAAGTAATTAAATATAGTTAAATTTTAGGAATATCTAAATAAAATACTTAAATAAAAAACTAGACTAATTATATACGAAATATACTATTATAAATATAATTACGCTAAATATCTATAAACTAAATATCCCTACTAATATCTATAATCGCTTCTATTCGGATTTCTTATACTTAGTAGAATACGAAGGCCTACTATTATAACGGCTTTATAATAAGATAACCCTACTAATCGTAATTAATAGAGAATACGAATTCCGAATAGAGGCGATCCTATATACTAGAAAACGACGGAATAAGTATATCGTATAGGTAAAATAAATAAATTACGAAACCCTTACTCCTATAAGCCTAGAAAATATCGAAAGTACTATAGCTTTAGATAACTAGGAGGCGAAGTAGGGGAGTATCTAATAGAATAATAGACCGAAAGAGCGTTATCTAATAAGAACCGGGCGCTTAAAAGTACGATAGAAGAGGTTTAAAGCTATAAGAAGTAGAGAGAGAAGGTATATTATTACGGGGTAAGACCTATTAGACCTAAGAGGTTATGAGATTTTACTATAGGTGTGTTATTATATGTAAAGAGCGTTAATTATTCTAAGTTATATTGTACTGGTGGGCTAGAAGATAAGCTTCTAGCCCTACGCACGTTACGTGATATATAGTTATATAACCTACTAACCCTACGGTACTAGCTACGGTATCCCCGTACCCTAATACTCCCCTTTAATATATACTAGTAATCGTTATTTATACTATATCCTTCTTTTTCTATTCGACGATTATAATTAAGCTTTTAATAAAGGCCTTAATTAATTCTATCCTAAAAAGGTCCCGATAGTATATAAACTTATCTTTTACTACGACTTTTATTAAAAAGTCGGCTACTTACTATTCGTTAGGGATATAATAGATATTAATAGTACTATTATTATAACTATACCGAATATAATAACTATAATTACTAATATAGTATATTCTAGTACTAAATTTTAAGTTCTAGATTAATACTTTTATAGCTATTAAGTCTATATTAATAAGTATCGGCCCTAGTAGCTTATAATTAAGTACCTCGAGAAAGTTATATATCTAAGTCGCTTCTCGTATAGCTTTAAATAGTAATAAGTATTTAACTTCGCTAGTAGATCTAGCGACGACTATTAGTTTATATAATCTCTAGTAGATTAAACTTTTAGTTATTATAAACCTATATCCCCTAATACTATATCTATCGGATACGCCGAAATTAGTATTATAGTATCCGTATAACCTAAAGTTATTACCGGTTACTAATTCGAAGTCCGGGTAGTACTAGATACTAATCGTTATTATCTACTTAAAGTATCGTAAAACTCTAATAGTAATTACCTTATAGCCTTTTTTCGGTATAACTTAAGCTCTCGAGAATAAGCTATTAAATTAATAAGATATCGTCTCGGCTTATAATTAATATATAGTATAATAAGCCGACGATAAAGTAATAGTTTTTATATACTTAGGGATTTAATATAATACTAGTATATTTATTATCGATATTATCTAGTTTTTATACTTCGACGACTACTAGTATTTATATTCTATTATAATCCGCTATATTAAACTTCTTAAGGATATTAGTAATATATTAATCCTAGTAAAAACTAATCGATCTATCGGATCCTTCTATAATTCTAATACCTAAATAGTATAATAGCTAGCTATAATCTTTAATTAGTATACGGCGGTCTAGTTTTTCTATAAAATCTTTAATTTTAGTATTTATAGGTCCGATAACTAAGAAGTCGTTAATATAAATTACTACGATTACGCTAGTATTATAGTCGACGTATACTATATTATCGTAGTATACCTCTATTATTCCGATAGCTTTTAGGTTAAACTTTAATTAAATTTAGAACTCGTTTCTAGTTTATTTTAGGCTATATAATATTATACCGAGTTTAATAACTTTTTCTTTTACTTAATTATATTATTTTACTTAAATTAGGTTATACTTAAAATATAGTAATAGTAGTTTAAAAGTCTATATATAGATATTATATTTAAACTTACTATTAAAGTAGGCTAATATAATATCGATTTATTACTATTTATACCTTTTTACTACTACGAGTACTAGGATAATTTACTATAATACTAATTATACTATTAATAAGTAGGTTTTATTATAATTAATTCCGTATCGTTAATAGAAACCTCTTATAACTAGACGAGCTTTATACTTTACGAATTTACTAGTTTCGTTATATTTAGTTTTAATAACCTATTAGGTATCGATTAGATATTATTTTTTAATTTTAACCCTATTAATAAAAATAAATATACTTTTCTCGAGTAATTTAGTAATCTTATTAAAAGCTATTTTAATCTATTTATTTTTATCTAGTATATTTAATACTTCTTTTATCGTATAAGGGTTATTAAATTTATCGATATTAAGGATTCGGGGGGAAATAAGTATATATAAACTATTAAAGAAATTATCGTTAATTTAAATCTATTTAAAGAAAAAGTCTTAATAAAAGCTCTCGATTAAGAAGAAGTTTTCCTAATTATAAGCTCTTTAGGCCTAGTTATTTAATAGCTTATTATTATCGCTATTCTCTATAATAAGATATAGTAACCCGATATTATTATCGCTATTATTATCGTCGATATCGCGTTTTTCTCCCCTTTAGCTAGACGATAAATTATTAATTTTAATAAGAATTTTCTTATTTCGGAATATACTTTTAAATTATATATAATAGATATATTCGTCGAAGTCGTTATTATTTTAAGGTTTATAGAATATAATATCTCGGGAAATAATATTATAATAGTATTCTAGGATATAAATACTATAAAATTTAGTATAAGTATATCTAATTAGAATACTAGTTATAGTATAGGTAGTACTTTTTTATTTACCGCTAGGTTATTAAAGAAAGTTATTATTAACGAAATACTTATAGCTAAATATATATAAATATCTAATTAATAGAATATTAGTAGTAATTTTAATACTTACTAGTATTTTAATATCTTTTTAAGTAGCTATAGGTCTCGTAGTACTTTTATATCCTTTATATAGGGATATACCCTTAGGGTTAACTATTATCGATAACCTATTTATAATATTAACGATAAATTCGACGATATATAACTAAAACTATACCGGAATCGCTATATCGATTATATAGGCTCTAGTATTATTCTAAATAGTTAAGAATAACCGTTTAGCTACGCTATTATATTAATAAGAGTATAGTAGGGAGGATTTAAAATAAGCGCTATACTCCTTATAGAAGTCTTTTAGGTTACTAATATAGATATTAGTACTATTATCGTAACGAATCTAATTAAAGGCGCGAGTATAGTCGTTAACGAACTATATTATAATTACTATTATATCTACTACTACTTAAGGCTTTATAATTATAAATATAACTTTTCTAAATTACTAGGTATTATTAGTACTTATTACTATATACTTATAGCCTTTATAGCTAACTAGTATATTTAATAATATATTAATATAGATACCCTCTCTAATTATAGTAGCTCTAGCTTAAGGTAATTTTAGGCTATATCGTAATAACTTTACTAGGTTATATAATAAGTAGGCGTAGTTAAATTAATATACTATAGCCGATATTAAATTATAGCTACGGGTAATATTAATAGTTTTAGCTATAACTCTCGATAATAGGTAAGCTAAGCGCTTATAGTATAGGCGGATATCTTATACTAGCTTAGATACGATAGTAACGATTTAATCGATAAGTTTAATATACCTAATTTTTCTTATATCCCTATTACTTATTTTAATAATAACTCTATTTTTATATATAATAGGTAGCGCCTCTAAGAAGAAATATTAATAGATTATATCGATCTAGGTAATTATAATATTATTATAGTCGATTAGATTATTATAGTAGAGGTACCCGTTTTAGTAGTACTACTATAGATTACTTATAATTATAAGTTATATTATTTTAACGAATAATATATTCTCGATAATAATAATTTAAAAACCTCTAATATTCGGATTAAAGTCGTAGAAAAAATATACGATAGTCTTAATTTTATATACTATTATAGTACTACCTCTAGCTATAATAAGATAAATTAGGTTAATAGGCTTTAGCGATTTAAGTATAAAAATATCCTTTCGCCCTATAATATCTATATTAGCGCTAGTATCGAATAGAATAAGATTAATTTCGTTAGTATTTTATAGTTATTATTCGGTAGAGAGAATTTATACTATTTTTATAGGTTTTAGTAATACTATCTAATTAGGATAGTTAG